>PITA01003802.1:0-133282 GCA_004023965.1 Spilogale gracilis | reverse complement strand
ATTTTTTAAGGTTTTATTTATTTATTTGACAGAGAGATCACAAGTAGGCAGAGAGGCAGGCAGCGAGAGAGGAGGAAACAGGCTCCCTGCTGAGCAGAGAGTCTGATGCGGGGGAGGGGGGCCACTCAACGGGGAGTCTATTTCTCCCTCTCTTCTCTGCATTCTCACCCCGCCCCCCGCCGTGCTCTGGCTCTCAAATAAATAAATAAAATCTTTAAAAAATAGAAAAATAAAGGCTTTCAATACTTATCAACCGGGCAGCCACTTTGCATGTTCTATCCCTCCTACCTTTTGGTCTGAGGACAAAATGGGTCCTGTCCTCACAGTTTCCTGCAATAACATCAACACCAATCAGTGGTCCAGCCTCTGGGCCTTTGCTACAGCTGCTCCTTCTGCTTGGAAGGCTTTCATGGATTTGATAGGAACCTACCTGACACCTGTCGCTCTTTTCTTCCTTCTTAACTGAGCTCTTGGTGTGATCAAGCATATGTGGCTCAGAGGGGAGCTTGAGCCGCATGACCTGAGCTTTCTGGGGCATTGGAGGGATTTACTGGGACAGAGGCCAGCGCTGTTAGCTGGAGTCACTGAGCTGGGAGGTTTGGTAACCAGTACAGCGGAGCCTACTGGAGGGATAGAGAGAGACCACCTCTTCATGCCATTGCTGGAAGTCCTGGATCAAATGAGCCTCCATCCTCTTTTTGCCTTAAGCTGGTTCATGTTGGGCTTCTTGGAACTGAAAACTTGTGACTGGTTCCAGTCTCTTTATGCCCCTTCTCTCTCTCTCTCTCTCTCTCTCAACTGAGCCCCCCAGGGCAGAGTGGTTTCTTTTGTTTTGCTTTATTTGTTTTAGTTTGTGTGTTTTGCTGCTGTGTGTCTACTATATGAATTCTGGAAGCTCTGGTGACCAGCCCAGGGTCTCACAGATGTGGAATGAATAATGTCAGGTGATGTGGTTAGAAACCAGGAGCGCTGTGGGTGTGTGGATTGGGGTGTGGAGTCCTTTCCAAGTATGTGGTGAGCGATGGTTGCCCAAAGAGTTGGCAGCTGACTTGGTTGGGCTTTGAGGGATGGTTAGAATCTGAGAAGGCAGAAGGCAGGGTGTCCCAGATTTGTGGCTGCATTAGCGGTGTCCCAGGGGTGTGTGTGTGTGTGTAGAGAAAAGTAATGTTCACTCATATCATCTACCCTTTTGAGAGCTTTGCTCACTGCACAAGGCCTGCATGGCCTGGCCCTGCCACCTCCTCCTGTCTGCTCCTCCCTCTACTTTCCCCTCTCCTCGCTAGAGCATGCACCCCAGGGCCTTTGCATTGGTGTGCCTTCCACCTAGAATTCTTTTTCCCTGCATAATCTGGCTCTATCCCTGGCCCTAGATTCATTTTTTTAAATCTGATTTTACTCCCTAAGGCCTCGTGTATCAGCTCATCAGTGGCTGAGTATTTCTCCTCCATCCGTTTGTTTATGGCTCTCTGATCTGTCTCCTTCCCCACCCCATACTGGATGCACTGAAGGACATGATTGGATCTGGTGTGACCTCAACACCTATATCCAAAGACTTTTGAGGAATCCCCCAGCAGGGCCACCTGGGACCTCTGGGGGAGACTCCCCAAGTACTAAGCAAATACCCTCAGGCTCTTCTACTTGCAAGGAGTAGGCGCCCACTGAAGTGAGCTTGTGGAAGGGCTCTGACCCTCTAGAGCTCCCTGAGCTTCAGTTTCCTTGTCTGTCCCCCCAGCTCTGTGAGTCATCTGGGAAGTTGCCCCCTCTGCCCCTTCCTGAGCCTTCCTCCCACACTGATACAGGCCTGATGGAGGGTGGGTGGCTGGCTGGCGTCATGGCATAAGGCAGGAGCGCCCATGTGTCCCTGAAATGTAGTGTTGCCATGGCAACAGGCGGTCCTGGTTCCCTGGTGACGGGCCTGAGTTCTGGGCCCAGTGGTGGTAATCTGTCCAGGGAGAGAGGGAGGGAGCAAGATGTGCCTCATTCATAAACACATGGACGAAAGGATAGGAACTTGGGATGCCTGGGTGGTTCAGTCATGTAAGCCTCTGCCTTTAGTTCAGGTCATGATCCCAGGGTCCTGGGATTGAGCCTTTCGTGGGCTCCCTGCTGAGCAGGGAGCCTGCTTCCCCCAAAACCTCTACCGTTCTCCCTGCCTGTGCTCTCTCACTCTCTCTGTCAAATAAATAAATAAAAATCTTTTTTTTAAAAAATATTTTATTTATTTATTTGACAGAAACACAGCGAGAGAGAGAATACAAGCAGGGCGAGTGAGAGAGGGAGAAGCAGGCCTCCAGCAGAGCAGGGAGCCAATTGCAGAGCTTGATCCCGGGACTCTGAGATCATGACCTGAACCAAAGGCAGATACTAAATGACTGAGCCATCCAGGCACCCCAATAAATAAAAATCTTAAAAAAAAAAAGAAAAAGAAAAAATGGGGACTCATGTCTTTCCATTAGGGCAGGGATGGAGGGACAGTTCAGGTTGGGGCCGGCTGGGGGCTACCCTAGTTCCTGCTCAGGGCTAGGCATGAATCCAATAGGAAAGCTGAAGCCTCCATGGGTCCTACGTCATGTAACACTGCCCACTGCCCCCTTCACACCCAGTCCTGCCGGGCTCCCTGTGGCTCCTGGCACTCTCCCTTGTCAGGATCCCCACAGAGCTTGTTCCCTCTGCCTAAAAGTTACTGCTCTCTTCCTGGCCAGCTCTTCAGCCTGAATATCCCCCTCTGACCTTCTGGCTCATCCTGGCCCCTCTAAGTCATTACACCCCAAATCAAGCCTCTATCATGTTGACAATTAAGTTATTGCTTCTTTGCTTGTGTGATGATTGGTTTAATAAATGTTCCCCCTGCCAGATGCGACACGCTAGCTGTCTCGGTCACAGCTGTGTCCCACACACCAAGGAGCCTGCTCTCAATACATCATTGTTGACACTCTCCCTTCTCACTCCAAGCCTTGCCCCAACACCCCAGATAATGTGGTCTCATCTCCATACCTCAGGCTCTTTCTGGCACCAGGCTTGGACCCTACACATTACTTCCACCTGGAATGTTCTGAAACCTTCTGGGTCCTTCTGTGATGTTCTGGAATATCCCAGAACACCTTAGTACATTCTGTCCCCTGCTTTTATTAAAGCTTGGACATCACCTCTCAAAGAGGGTCTCCCTAACCACCTAGCTAAAGCAGTTCCTTCTACCTGGTCACTTTCAGCCCATTGTCTTTATGACAGTTACCACCATCTGGAAAGGCCTTGGTCATTGACCCATTTGCATGTCTCAGGTTTGTCTTTCTCCTTGTAATATACACAACAGAGTCTTCTGTTATGACCCCCATGCTATTGAATGGGGGGGGCGGGGATAGGACCAGGAGTTGGTACAATGCTGATTCTTTCCTGCTGGGACCTTCGGAGAGTTACTTACCTCTCTGAACCCCAGGGTCTTTCTTTTTCATTGAGGTGTAATCTACAAATGGCAAGGTGTGCCCATTTTACAGTTTCCATGAATGTTTACACTCCTGTGACCCAAATACAGAGCACCCCTCAGCCCCTGGGGGATAACCTCATGCCCTCTGCCAGTTGGTCACCACCAAAAGTTAGTCCTGGGTCTGACTTTTATTACCTTGGCTCCATCTGACCAGTTTCATTTTTTGTTTGCTTTTTGATAAGTCAGCTTTAAAGAGGCGTGATTGACATCCAATAACACAGCCATTTTTAAATGCCCAGTTCTACGAGTTTTGTGTTTTTTTTTTAAAAGATTTTATTTATTTATTTGACAGAGAGAAACACAGCAAGAGAGGGAATACAAGCAGAGGGACTGAGAGAGGGAGAAGCAGGCTTCCCACCGAGCAGGGAGCCCAATGTGGGGCTCGATCCCCGGTCTCCAGAATCATGACCTGAGCCGAAAGCAGTCACCCACCCAACCAACTGAGCCACCCAGGCACCCCAGTTCAGCGAGTTTTGACAGATGTAAACCTCCCTGTTGCTCCATCACCACATATAGAACATTTCTATCACCCTAAGTGCTTGTGTCTCTTTGTGGGAAAGGCTTTTCATCTCTGATGATCTGCCCCAGGGGGCTCCAACCTGTCACGGGTTAGCATGGCCTGTGTGTGAACTTTCCATAAATGGAATCATACTGTGTGTCCTCTTCATGCCTGCTTCTTTCACTCAGCATTGTTGAGATCCACTGTGGGATGTACACAATGGTGGTTTGTTCTTTTTCATTGCCATGTAGTATCCCACTATGTGATTGGGTCACCGTTTGTTTACCCAGCGACCTGTAGATGGACCTCTGGGATATTTCCAATTTGGGGCTCATATGACCACTTGAGTTCATGTCTTTGGTAAAACCATGTCTTCCTTTCTGTTGGATAAATACCAGCAGTGGTTTAAGTGGTATCCCCACTTAATTCATGTCCACCAGGAACCTTAGAACATGATCTTATTTGTGAATAGAACCTTTGCAGATGTAATTTAGCTAAAGATCCAGAGGAGCTAGTAATAACTGTTTCCTTCCCTTTGGGGATGTGGTGAGAACACACAGTTTGGGACATTGAAAATACTCTGTAAATGGTAACTAAAAAAAAAAAAAAAAAAATGACAGCCAAGATGCAACCTGTCTCCATCTATCTTTAAAGTCGGGTTTTTCAGGGCACCTGGGTGGCTCAGTTGCTAAGCATCTGCCTTCGGCTCAGGTCATGATCCTGGAGTTCCCGGATCAAGCCCTGCATATGGCTCCCTGCTCAGCGGGAAGCCTGCTTCTCTCTCTCTCACTTCCCCTGCTTGTGTTTCCTCTCTTGCTGTGTCTCACTCTGTCAAATAAATAAAAAATAGACTTTTATTTTTAAAAAAGTCCTTTTGAGGTTCCAGGTAGATAGGTCTTTGGGGGAGGACCCTTCGATCAGTATACTGAGGGTGCCTGGGTGGCTCAGTTGGTTGAGCCACTGCCTTTAGCTCAGGTCGTGATTGAGTCCCACATCGGGCTCCCGGCTCCATGGGGAGTCTGCTTCTCCCTCTGACCTTCTTCCCCCCTCTCATGCTTCTCTCACTCCCTCTCTCTCTCTCAAACAAATAAATAAAATCTTTTTAAAAAAGAAAAAAAAATCAGTATACTGAGAGGGTTTGTTCAATGGCTTTTCAGCAAGACCGTTCCCCTAGGGGCAAGGCTCTCTTCATTTTGTCTGGTATGTGTGTCCCATGCCCACCACAGGGTCTAATGCACAGGAGGCCATCAGTAAGCTCTTGCTGAATGCCTGATTAAAAGAAAGGGGAAAAGAGGTCAGCCTGGGGCTCTGGAGAGGCCTTGAGCGTCAGAGTCAGAGAGTGAGGTTCCCATTTCTTGCTCCTGAGCCATGGCAGGCTTCTTCCAACTCGGTGAGTCTCACTTCCCCTGTTTTGCAAGGTCATCATGAGGACCAGGTCTGGGGGTCACGAGCCCGGAGTAAGACCCTAGGAGATGTAGTTATGATGGTGGTAGGAGGGGCTGCAAGCAGGTAACCTTCTAGACTGCAGGTGAGCTAGAGAAGGTGGATCTAGCTCAGACCTGACTTGAAGGAGACACTGGAGGTGCTGCTAGCGGGGGTGACAGAGAGAGCAAGATCAAGGGCAGCCGTGTTTATTCTTCACTGAGCCCATCATAATCCTGGAAGGAAGTGGTCTATATGCCCACCCTCCCCCCCCATTGAGGCGAGATTCACATAATGTAAAACTCACCATTTTAAAATGAACACTTAAGTGCCATTTAATGCATTCACAATGTTGTGCATCTACCATAGCCAGGAAAAAAAAGAGAGTCCTAGCCCCTTAGGGAGTGGACATTCCACGGGGGAGGATAGATGGTAAACAAGAAAAGGAAATAGTGGGGCGCCTGGGTGGCTCAGTCATTAGTTATCTGCCTTCAGCTCAGGTCATGATCCCAGGGTCCTGGGATCTGGGATGGAGCCCCAAGTCATGGTCCCTGCTCAGCAGGAAGCCTGCTTCTCCCTCTCCTCCCACTCCCCAAGCTTGTGCTCCTTCTCTCACTGTGTCTCTCTCTGTCAAATAAATAGATTAATATATATATATATGTATATGTATAAAAGAAAAGGAAATGCATGACAATTCTTCACAAAGCTCCCCCTAGAGCTACCCTCTAAGCCAGCAATTCCACTTGTACAGAGGTACCCAAGAGAAGTAAAAACAGGACTCGGCTATCTGTACACACAGGCTTACAGCAGCGCTAGTCACAATCACCAAAACGGAACACCCAACTGCTTATCAGTGGGTGAATGCATTAATGACATGTGGTCCATCCTCATTAGAGAATATCACTCAGTCATAAAAAGGAATGAAGCCCAGCTAACACACTACAACGTGGAAGAGCTTTGAAAACCTTATGTTAAGAAGGCCACATGTTGTACGATCCCGTGTATACAAAACACCCAGAACAGGCAAATCCATAGAGACAGAAAGCAAACTGATATTTGTCAGGGGCTGGGGGGAGATGGATGGGGAGTGACTGCTCGGGGGACAGGGTTTCCTTTTGGGACAATGGAATTTTTTTTAAAGATTTGTTTATTGGGGTGCCTGGGTGGCTCAGTTGGTTAAGCGACTGCCTTTGGCTCAGGTCATGATCCCAGAAACCCGGGATCGAACCCCGCATCAGGCTCCCTGCTCAGCAAGAAGCCTGCTTCTCCCTTTTTTACTCCCCCTGCTTGTGTTCCCTCTCTGTATTTCTCTCTGTCAAAT
The DNA here is from genome assembly GCA_004023965.1 of Spilogale gracilis. Taxonomy (NCBI): domain Eukaryota; kingdom Metazoa; phylum Chordata; class Mammalia; order Carnivora; family Mephitidae; genus Spilogale; species Spilogale gracilis. Next base: position 126,559 of record PITA01003802.1, on the reverse strand, counting down.
AAATAAATAAAATCTTTAAAAAAGAAGAGATTTGTTTATTTATTTGACAGAGAGAGAACACAAGCAGGGGGAGGCGGCAGGCAGCAGGGAGGCTGACAAGGGGCTTGATCCCAGGACCCTGGGATCATGACTTGAGTCAAAGGCAGATTCTTAAAATCTTTTTTTTTTTTTTAAGATTTTATTTATTTGACAGAGAGAAACACAGAGAGAGAGGGAACACAAGCAGGGGGAGTGAGAGAGGGAGAAGCAGGCTTCCTGCCAAGCAGGGAGCCTGATGTGGGGCTCGATCCCGGGTCTCCGGGATCATGACCTGAGCCGAAGGCAGTCGCTTAACCAACTGAGCCACCCAGGTGCCCCCAAAGGCAGATTCTTAACTGGCTGAGCCATCAGGCACCCCTCAATTTTATTTCGTTTTAATGTAATTTAAAATTTTAACATATTTATTTAAGAGAGGGTGAGAGAGAAAGAGAGAATGGGGAGGGGCAGAGGGAAGTGATTTCAAGTGGACTCTGTGCTGAGGGCCGAGCCCAATGCAGGGCCCAATCTCACACCCTGAGATCTTGACTTGAGCCGAAATCAAGAGTCTTAACTGACTGATCTTCCCAGGAGCCCTTATTTTTCAATTGTAAACAAAGGAAAACTGAAATATCTTACAGAGTTATGGGGGGGGGGAGTCAAGGAGGGCTTGGGGACAGAGAGTGGGTGTGGGAGAGGAAAAATAGCGAGAGCCACCATGAACTTGGGGCTTGCCACCTGAGCTGTCCTGAGTATTGTATGCTGTTCACCTCATCCTGGCCTCGCTCTGTCTTGCAGGGATACTTTAAACATGGGGAAACTGAGGTATAAAAAGGCATAAGGCATAAGGTATATTTTATAAGGTGTAAAAGCATCCTGCCCAAGGACTTGAGGCTTGTATGAAGTAGTTGTAGAACAAAGGGTAATAGCAAAGATAGTGAGCATTTGTCAGATGTTGATTGTCTAGTTGATAGAGAAGCAAAAGATTTTAGGAGCCTCAGCAGCTTTTTTTCTGAGGCCTCTCAGTGGGGAAGGGCAGACGGGGCAGACGCCAGCCCCACCACAAGGCTGAAGGAAAACAAGACATCCCCCAACTTCCAGGCCTCCATTTCCTCCTCTGTAACACCTGGGGGTTACAAGGAGGCCTCTGAGCTCTGACCTGGGCCGCAAGTCCCACAGCTGGTGTGGAGCGGGGAGCAGGTGGTGAGGCCCCCGCCGCTGGGAGGACAATGCCAGCTGTGAGCCAGATGGCGGCCAGACCTGTGGACTCTGTCTGCCGTGTCCTGCTCCCAAGCTCTGCCAGACCACTGGTCAGCATTATTGGAGGAGGGTGTAAGTAACCTCCGAGGGCCCTCCGGGTCCCCTAACTTGCTTGTGTCCCATCCTAGGTATGACAGCTGCCAATCAGGCTCCAGTCAAGAACCCTGGGGGAGGTCCCTGGCCTCAGTCTGCCTCACCCTCACATCCCATCTGTCCCATCTCCTGTTAGCTCCACCTGCAAAGTACAACCCAGCTAGGACCACCCGCCACCTGTCCCTGGCCGCTACCTTGGGATGAGCCCCATCCCTTGGCCTGAATACTTAGCTCCTAAGTAATATCCCTAATTCAAGATATTTCCCCAGACTGTTGGTGTTGGTTACATCCACTCTGCTCACAAGCTCCCCATTCTCTCCTCATTTCATGCAGGGGAAAATGCTTCCACAGTGTTCCACAAGGTCTTCTGTGACCTAGAGCATGCTACTCATCTCCTCCCCTTTCCCTCTCCCTCAATTTTCCCCTGCCAGACAACACCCTGGGCATGCTCCTGCTTCAGGGTCTTCTCACTGGCTGTCCTGTGCCACAAGATCTTGGAATACCTAGTAGGTCCCCTGCGCCATGTGTCTGCAGCATGCTACATATGAGCACACAGCCAGGGGCCCAGTGAACCTCTTCTTGCTTATCTTCGGCCGTGTCTGACATGTGGGTCGAATCTTGGTGTTTATGAAGTGTGAGTGCATATGGATGCCATTGACTGCAGCCGTATGTGCGGTGGGTGTGTGAGCTGTAGGTCTCTGCTGAGCGGGGTTTGATGCCTTTGTGGGGTTCACTTGGAACAAAGGCCCAAGTGCCGACCTCGGGTGGGCAAGGGTGTGTGTGCAGAACTTGCCAGAACCTGAGCTGCTCCTGCATGCACAATTCAGCATTTATAGAGCACTTATTGTGTGCTGGAGAACTCAGCAGGGCCCCTCAGCGCCTGATACCTATTAACTCACTTAATGTCAACTCCTGAGCATTTAACACAAGCGATTGAGTATCTACTGTGTACCTACCTGATCCTCGGCTGCAGATGATCAGGAGAGTCTGGTTCTAGCTGCAGGAGCCCACCCAGGTAGCCTCCTTGCTTCCTCCTTGCCCCACACATGTCTACCTCTCTTTCCTAGCACTGATTGCAGGGAAAGCTCTCAGCCTCATTTGGACCTGTGGACCCCACTCAAGGCTGCACAAAGGGAGGGTTTTCCAACTCAGAAGGTGAAAGTATAAATGGGCACAAGGCTGGTGAGAGGATCCTAGGAACTTGGACCCTTCTAGGGTGGAGATTCTAGGCTTTCAGTGGATTGGGGGTGGGGAATGGGAAGTGTCCTTGAAAGGCTCTGGAAGCTTTACAAAGGCCTTGCTGGCCCTGGGCTCTATGGGGTCCAGAGTGGGGAGCAATGAAAGAAGGGAAGGAAGGAGGAAGGAATGAGGGAAAACAAAGAGAAAAAGGAAGGACATAGATACACAATTCTGAGCATTGGCTGAAGATTGGGTAATGGGGGAATTACCCATGAATTACCCCTGGAATTTGGGGGTCCAAGGCCGCTGGGTCTGGTGGAGTGGACTTTGAGGGTATAACGGTGGGTATGAAGGGTCTGTGGGCAAGGATTTGGGGAGTGGGGGTTAGTATTGGAGTAGAGGATGGTAGGCGTTTGGGGGTGTGAAAACCAGAATTGTGGGTGAAGCAGGAGGTTTGAAGATCTGCGGGCAGATGACTGGGGTCTGAAGGTGGAGGTTCTTGGGTTTGAGGGTGGAGGCTCTGGGAGGGTAGGTCACAGGAGGATTGGGACCCAAAGCTGGGTTGGAAGTCTGAGGCCTGGACAGGGGATGAATTCCTACACCTGAGGCAGGTCTTGGGGAGTGAGTGGCCCTGGAAAGGTAGTTTAAGTTATCAGAGTTCTAGGATCAGTTTCTTCTTGTTCCTCCCATCTTGGCCTCGCCCCTCCCCCTTCGTAGAACAGACCCCTCCCCAGCCCTGCCGCCCTTCACCTTCAGCCAGCCGCTACTTTCTGAGCCCCCTCCCAGGTCCCATCAACCCCTCAAAACTCTCTTCGCCCCGCCCCTGCCCGGCGTATGCCCCGCCACCTAGATAACGCCCCGCCCCTCATCACAGACTCCGCCCTCCTCCCAGGCCCCGCCCTCCCCCCTCAGTTGAACGGGGCCCCCGCCCTCGCAGCCCCCGCCCATACGCAGACCCCATCTCTCTCCGCCTGGGCCACACCCTCTTATTAGGCCAGGCCCCACCCCTCGCCCAGGGCCCCGCCTCCTGCAGAGCCGACCCGGTGCCGCGTCTCTCTCTCTCCCGGGCAGGCGCGCGCGGCTCCCGTCACTTGAACGCGCGGCGGTGGTGGTGGCGGCGGCGGGAAGATGGCGGAGTCCGGTGGCGGCGGTGGCGCTGGTGGCGTCGGCTTCGGCGCGGGCCCGGGACCCGAGCGCCCGAGCGGGTGAGACCCGTCCGCAGGGTGGGCCGGCACCTGCCCCGGGGCCAGGGTGACGTCTGGGGAGTCCTGAGGGTCGTGACGGGTTGAGGAGCCACCTGGGCCGGCTCGAGGGTCTTTAAGGGGGATTGCAGGCTTTAGGGGGTCATGGAGTATTGGGGGGCTCCTGAGGGGCAGCTGAAGGCGGGTTGGGGGCCCCATGGTCTGGAGGAATCAGCGTGTGGCCCTAGGGGTCTGAGGAGGCATCGAGGAGCATGGAAGTCTGAAGGGAAACCCATGGACTCGTGACCGTGGTGGGGCCATGGGAGAATTGGGGATGCCGAGGGATCTGGGAGGCAGAGAGGACCTGAGGAGGACCTGAGGAGGGTACCATGGGCCGTGGTGAGCTTGTTGAGGCTGTCTTGAGGACTCTTAAGGAGGGGACTGATGGGAGCCTGAGGGGCTGAGGCCCAAGGCTTCCTGGAGGGTGCTGTAGGACTAAAAGTGGGCCTGTGGGCACGCTGAGGGGTTCTGGCAGGGGTGAGGACTGTGGAAGGCCGGAGGTGGGGGCTCAAGTGAATCTGAAGGCCTGAAAGAGGCCTAAAGGGCCTAGAAAAACCTGAAAGGAGAGGCTGAGGTCACCCCCCTGCTGGGGTCCCAGTGAGTTTTTATGGGCAGGGAAGGGTCTGGACTTCTCAGGGGTCCTAAGCAGCTGGGGTGGGTTTTGAGGAGCCTGAGGATGATGAGAGAACCCTGCAAGTCTAAGGAGAGTCCATCCTTGGTGCTCCTGTCTCCCATACCCATGTGGTTCAGATCCTCTCCCAGGCAAAAGGACTTGAAAAGCAAGGTCTTGCCCACAGACCAAGGGGGCAGAATTCACCCACTTTGTCAAAGGGAAGTCTCCCTTTCCTTTGCCCATGTCCCGAGATGGGTTGCTTGAACTCCAGAATTGGTGTAAAAATTGAAAGTGTTGATAGGTATTGTTTTGGATTCTCATAGGGGACTAACACCTGCCTTAGGTAGCACAACCTCCCTCTTCTCAAAGGGCCATTGTGGCCCAGATCCTCCCATCCTGGCCTCCCAGGAAAGCCTGCCACCCTGATTGGCCAAGGAGGAAATCTGGGCTTTTCCTTGATGGTGAGCTTATAGGAGCAAATAATTCCACTGTGATAAGTGATGAAGTTGTTCACTGCTTGTGGGCTGTGGAAGCAGTCCTCACTGTGGGCACTTGGGCTGGTGCCGACCTGAAAGACCTGATGGCTTGAGGCACGAGTTGGGCTTTAGAGGCTTAGAGCGGGGACTGAGGAGAGAGCAGACGATTTTAAGACATTCAGGGGCTAGAGCTGGCAGGGCTTGTTGACCAGGCATGAGGTGACATGTAAGAAACAGATAAAAGGGGACAACTAACCCCAGGTCCCTGCCTTGGCCCCTGGGATGGGATAGCCTGGGGGCAATGGCAAGGTGTAACTAATTACATACAGTGTAACTCACTCATTTTAGCTGAGCAGTTGATTGAGTTTTAATTAATTTATAGAGTTATATACACTTTAAAACAATCCAGTTTTTTGAGGGGGCTTCTGTCACTCCCGTGTTCCCTCTGGCCCCTTTACAATTAACCCCCAGCCTCAAACATGCCCTGATCTACTTTTGCTCTCTAGTTTTGCCTTTTTAGAAATTTTGAATGCATGGAATCCTACAATATGTGGCTTCTTGTGTCTGGCTTCTTTCCCTTAACTAAATGTTTTTGAAAGTTCATCTATGTTGTCACAAGTGTGTTCTTTTTCATCGCTGTAGAGTATTCCATTATATGGATGGAGAGTTTGCTTACTCATTTACTGGTTAGTGGACATTTGGGATTCCATTTTGACAATTACAAATAAAGTCCCTGTGAACATCCAGATATGCGTTTTTGTGTGGATATATACTTTTATTCTCTTGGGTAAATACCTAGGAGTGGACTGACTGGGTCCTATGGTAGATGTAGGTTTAACTTTTTTTTTTTTTTTAAGATTTTATTTATTTATTTGACTGAGAGAAACACAGCTAGAGAGGGAACACAAGCAGGGGGAGTGAGAGAGGGAGAAGCAGGCCTTCTGCCGAGCAGAGAGCCTGATGTGGGATTCGATCCTGGGTCTCCGGGATCATGACCTGAGCCGAAGGCAGTTGCTTAACCAACTGAGCCACCCAGGCGCCCCAGGTTTAACTTTTTAAGAAACTGCCAAGCTGTTTTCCAGAGGGACTGCACCATTTGCATTTCTACCAACAAATGTACAGGAGTTCCAATTGCACCCCATTCTTGTCTGCACTGGATGTGGCCAGTCTTTAATTTTAGCCATTTTAAGTAAATACTGGTATCTTATTTTGTTTTTGTTTTTTAAGATTTTATTTACTTATTTGACAGAGAGAAACACATCTAGAGAGGGAACACAAGCAGGGGGAGTGAGAGAGGGAGAAGCAAGCTTCCTGCCAAGCAGAGAGCCCAATGTGGGGCTCGATCCCAGGACTCCAGAATCATGACCTGAGCCAAAGGCAGGCGCTTAACTGACTGAGCCACCCAGGTTCCCCTTATTTTGGTTTTAATTTCTATCTCCCTAATAAGTAATGATTTTGGACACTTTTTCATGGTCTCATTCTGTATTCATATCTTTGGTAAAGTGTCTTTTCAAAGCTTTTTCCCATTTTCTAATTGAGTTGTCTTCTTACTGTTGACTTTTAAGAATTCTTTATGTATTCTGGCTACAAGTCCTTTATCAGATATACGATTAGCAGATATATGATTTCTCCCAGTCTGTGGCTCATCTGTCTTTCTTTCATTCATTTTTTTAAAAGATTTTTAAAATTTATTTGACACAGAGAGATCACAAGTAGGCAGAGCAGCAGGCAGAGAGAGAGGAGGAAGCAGGCTCCCTGCTGAGCAGAGAGCCTGACGTGGGCCTTGATCCCAGGACCCTGAGATCATGACCCGAGCTAAAGGCAGAGGCTTAATCCACTGAGCCACCCAGGCGCCCCTCATTTTCTTTTTCTTTTTTTTTTTAATGTGCTTTTTATTTATTTTTTTATAAAGATTTTATTTTTTATCTGACAGAGAGAGAGATCACAAGTAGGCAGAGAGAGAGGAGGAAGCAGGCTCCCTGCTGAGCAGAGCAGAGAGCCCAAGGTGGGGCTCGATCCCAGGACCCTGGGATCATGACCTGAGCTGAAAGCAGAGGCTTTAACCCACTGAGCCACCCAGGTGCCCCGCCCCTCATTTCCTTAATGATATCTTTCACAGGGCAAAATTTTGTCATTTTGATGAAGGCCAGTTTATCAGTATTCTTCCCTTATGCATTATACTTTTAGTGTCATATCTAAGAAATCTTGAGATTTTCTTAAATTAAAATTAAATTTGCCTAAATTTTATTTTAACATGGGGCTTGAACTCATGATGTTGAGATCAAGACCTGAGCTGCGATCAAGAGTTGGATGCTTAGGGCACCTGGGTGGCTCAGTCGGTTAAGTGTCTGCCTTTGGCTTGTGTCATGATTCCAGTGTCCTGGGATTGAGCTGCATTGGGCTACCTGTTCAGCAGAGCCTGCTTCTCCCTCTCCCACTCCCCCTGCTTGTACGTGCTCTCTCTCTCGCTGTCAAATAAATAAATAAAATATTTAAAAAAAAAGAGTTGGATGCTTAACTGACTGAGACACGCAGGTACCCTCTAAGAAATCTTTTCTAGGGGCGCCTGGGTGGCTCAGTTGGTTGGGCGATTGCTTTCGGCTCAGGTCATGATCCCGGAGACCCGGGATCGAGTCCCACATCGGGCTCCCTGCTGGGTAGGAGGCCTGCTTCTCCCTCTCTCACTCCCCCTGCTTGTGTTCCCTCTCTGGCTGTGTTTCTCTCTGTCAAATAAATAAAATCTTAGGGGCGCCTGGGTGGCTCAGTTGGTTGGGCAGCTGCCTTCGGCTCAGGTCATGATCCCGGAGACCTGGGATCGAGTCCCACATCGGGCTCCCTGCTTGGTGGGAAGCCTGCTTCTCCCTCTCTCACTTCCTCTGCTTGTGTTCCCTCTCTGGCTGTGTTTCTGTCTGTCAAATAAATAAAATCTTTAAAAAAAAAAAAAAATCTTCTCTAAATGGAGGCACTTTTTAAAAAAATATATTTTATTTATTTATTGAGATTATTTAGTTATTTATTTATTGAGAGAGAGCAAGTGAGCATGCACAAGCTGGGGGAGGAGCAGAGGGAGAAGGAGAGGCAGACTCCCCACTGAACAGGGAGCCTGACACAGAGCTCGATCCCAGGACCCTGGGATCATGACCTAAGCCGAAAGGCAGACACTTACTTAACTGACTGAGCCACCCAGGAGCCCTGGAGGCACTTTTTAAAAAGACATTTCCCCCACTTCTGAGATTCCCATTTGCCCCCTTACATTCATCCTAGTGAAAAATTACAGTTGTCTAGTGTGACTGATAGGGGAGGGGCTCTTATCCCTGCGGTGCTCAAATGGGGAGAAGGGCAGGAATCCCTTAAATGGTGAGATGGAGCATGTGGGAAGAGGATCAGGTTTTGAGGGGGATTGTGGCACACAGTATTTGGGCAAGGATCCCTTGAGATCTAGAGGGCCTTGTAACATTCATTTATTCCTTCCTTCATTTATTCCGGAGGGGCCAGCGAGGTGGATCATTTGCCCATGCCTCATTCGTCTTCATCTTTCCACATTCCCAGGTCATGGTCTCTGAGAGCCATCTGCGTGACCACCACTCTCAGAGAATGCTTTTTCTGGCTACCTTGGATTGTTTGGTAAAATTTATAGAGCATAAAACTCACCCACTAAAAACAAAACAAAACAAAAGAAAAAATCCCTCCCACTAAAACTGAACAATTCCGTGACATTTAGTATGTTCATGATGTTGAGCAACTATCCCATCTGTCTAGTTCCAGAATATTTCCACCACTCCAAAAGAAAATTCTGTACCTATTGGCAATCATTCCCCATTCCCCCTACCCCAGCCCCCAGCAACTATTCATCTAATTTCTGTCTCTATAAACTTACCTGTTTCATAAATGGAATCATACAATATGTGACCTTTTGTGTCTGGCTTCTTTCACTTTGTATAATGTTTTCAGGATTCATCCACATTGGAGTGTGTATCAGTACTTCATTCCTTTTTATGACTGTATAATATCTCACTCTGTGGACATACCACATTTTATTTATCCGTTTGACCAACAGATGGACATTAAGGTTGGTTCCACCTTTTGGCTATTTGAATAGTATTGCTATGAACACACATGTTCAAGTTTTTGTCAGAACACTTGTGTTCAGTTCCTTGCGGTGTATACCAGGAGTGGTCGCTGGTATGGTCGTCAGATGGCTATTGTATGTCCTTGATCATGCTATCTCAGTCCAACACTCCTTGGTGTGTTTATTAGCGGAAATGCTAATCTGCCTCACACTGTCTTGTATGCCTGGAGCAAGGGTTGCACAGAGGAAGTAAGTGTTCAAGAAATATGGCCGGGGGTGGGTAGGGAGAGAAAAAAGGATGGATGAAAGGGGTGTGGAAAAGCTCTCTAGGGCTTGCAGTCTGGCGGGTAGGAAGTCCCTTCTATGAGATCAGGTCAGTCCTTCACCTTTTCAGGGAGACTTGGGGGGTTGCTGAGGGCTGGGGGGAGGTTGGCCTTGTCCGTGAGGTTGGTTTTCCAGTCTGCCAGGAGGCTCCTGCATCTGTCTTTTTGTCCCATGAAGGGTTTTGTCATTTGGCCAGGGATGGGGGCGGTTCCTTTCTTCCCCTTGGCCTTTCCAACGGTCCCACAACTCAAGAAACTGTCCTCAGGAGGGACTGAGCTTCTCCACCCCCCACCGCCCCCAGTGTTATATAACTTGTTTGTTCCAACTTCACTTTTCTGCAACCAAGGGAGGAAAAAGAAAGAGAAAAGCCTATTCTCCTTCCTTCCCATCTCGAGGGATCAACAAAAAACTCGTTGCCTAGTAGAGATGGTTGTTAATAACCAGACCGAACCTCTGGGATGGTTGGAGCGTGGCTGTCTCAGCCGAGGGCTTGCAGAGGGGAGGCGGGGTCCTAGCTGCAGGCTCACTCACACAAAAGACACTTGTTCTCTAGTGGGCCCCCTCCCAGCTCCACCTCAGGCCTTCCACAAGGGTCCAGGCTCAGGAGGGGGGGAAGGTTTTCGGCCACTTGGGGTGCTGAGTCAGGGGCAAGTGGAGGAATTCTGGGAGTTGCACTTCCTCAGCTAAATTCCGTCACTGTGAGGTATCCCGCTGGCTGAGTTCTGGAGGGACCTTCTTGCCACGGAGGCCCTTCAGATGTTGGGTTGTTGGCATCCTCACTCCTCAGCCCATCTTCCCGAAAGGTGTCTGGATGGGGCATAGTCTCGCTGACTCTCGCGGCTCCTGGGGGCTGAGGCAAGGGTATTGGGTGAGGGACGTGCCTGCCACAGATGTTTTTGTGGGCAGTTAGGGCCCATGGTGTGAGCGGGTTTGGCACAGTTCAGCAAGGCATCTGTCTGCTTCTGGCTTGGTGACCTTTGCTCATTTAAACTTTTCTTTCTTTCTTTCTTTCTTTCTTTCTTTCTTTCTTTCTTTCTTTCTTTCTTTCTTTCTTTCTTCATTTGACAGAGAGATCACAAAATCACAAGTAGGCAGAGAGGCAAGCAGAGAGAGAGAAGAGGAAGCAGGTTCCCTGCTGAGCAGAGAGCCCGATACACACCTCGATCCCAGGACCCTGAGATCATGACCTGAGCCGAAGGCAGAGGCCTTGACCCACTGAGCCACCCAGGCGCCCTCGTTTAAACTTTCTTAACAGTTATCTCTGATAGTTGTCCTAGATTGTCGCCACTCAAACCTGAGGCCCTGGAAGAGTCCAGCCCCCCAACCCTTGTGTGAAAGACTGGGGGACCTCTTGGCCTTCTGAGAAGGTTCTTGTTCCTTTGGCTTTGTCCTCTTTTCAGCCAGGAGGGAGGGGTAGGGTTTGACCCTTTAGAGATGGGACCTCAACTCCCCTTGAGAATTTTGGGAGATTTGGTGGTAGCAGGTGCCTTATCAGACCCACCTGTGTCTGTGGCCCCTCCTCTGGTGAGCAGGGCTGCCCCACATAGTCATGTACTGTGGGCATATCTGCAACCCTCTGCACCCTAGACTGCTTGTCTGGGAAGTGGGACCACAGGCCCACTGGTCAGGGTAGCTGGGAGGAAGGAAGCTGGGGCCAGGGTGTGCCCATGGGATGCCCAGCACGTTGCCTGTGCACCTAAATGTTAAAGCAGAAGTGGCGGTGTTGGCCTGCAGTCCTGTTGCTGCCTGCGTTCTGTGCACCACACGTGCACGGGGCCTGACAGGGCTCCATCCTGCTGTTGGCAGGTCTGGGCCCCGAGCTGGCAGGTGGGAAAAAAGAGAAAGTTGGTGTGTTAGTCCACACTGGCGGCTGAATACCCAAGACTGGGTGGCTTAGAAACAACAGAAACATGTTTCTCAAAGTTCTGGAGGCTAGGCATTCCAGGGTCGAGGCACTAGCAGATTTGGTGTTTGGTGAAGCCACTTTCTGGTTCAGAGGTGGCTGTTTTCTAAGTGTATCCTCACATGGGTTGAGGGGGCAAGGGAGCACTCTGGGATCCTTCCCCCCTCTTTTTTAAAGATTTTATTTATTTATTTATTTTAAGTAATCTTTATACTTAATGTGGGGCTCAGGCTTACAAGCCTGAGATCAAGAGTCACATGCTCTACCAACTGAACCAGCCAGGCACCTGGGGTCCCTATTATAAGGGCACTGATCCCATTTATGGCTCCATGCTCATGACACAATCACCTCCTAAAACATCTCCCTCGACCATTCTTAATACCATCATATTGGGGGTTCGATTTTAACATGTGAATTTCATGCAGTTGGCTGAGCAGTTGGGAGGATGGTGGCCCTGTTACGTGGTGGTCATGAGAGGGTTAGTGGCAGGGGCAGTAGGAGAATGGAACCTTCCTGTCCAAGCTGCTTCTGCAACACGGACAGGCCTGGCACCTGGCAACAGTGCAGAGCACAGCTCTGTGGGTCTCTGCAGAGTATTGGGATGGGGGCAGCTGAGTCTGAGGCAAGCTGGGGGGAGCACTGGCCTGAAGGTGCTAGAGGGCCGGGCCAAGAAGCTCAGTCCCTCTTTAGGGAGCGAGGCGCCCCTTTCCTCACCTTCTTGCTAGCAGGGTCCTGCGAGCTCATGATGTGCAGTCGCTCTGAAAACTGCTTACTTCGCCCCGAATTGTGGAGCATTTGTCTCACAGCTGGACCACTTCCACCTGGTAGCTGCGACTCCCTAGGGGGACGGCCTTCTTGTCATCGGCCATAGGGGTAGAAAGGTTTTATTAGCCTCCGCTATCATAGTGCCATCTCCAGGGACCCTTTGCCGTGTGTCATCCTGCTTTTCTTCGCACCAGTTATTTTTTATTGCCGATCCGCATGGGAGAGCTTAGTGAGACCGGGTCGGAGGTTTGTGCTTGCATCCTCCATCCAGCTCCAGACACTTTAAAAGTGGGGCTTTCTCTGTGTTCCTGCCCTTTGGTCTTAGGGCATGTTGCAGACTTGGGGTTGAAGGCCCTGAAGAAGGATGAGAGGAGTAAGGAGACAGGGAGGAAAGGCCCAGATAGAAACAATTCATCAACAGAGGTGACTTCTGGCATCCCTGGCTCCTTTCTCTTGTAGACAGGACTCACTTGACACCTTTCTCTTTCTCCAGTGATCATCATGTGGTTGCTGTGTGCCTGCTGCTGTGCTTGGTGCTGGGCATGTGGGCCCCGAGGACAGGCAGGCCTCGCCCACGTGGGACATGCCAGCAGGGTTAGCAAGACAGTCGTGCAGTCATTTCTCCATGCTTGCCGTAAATGATCCTGAGGCAAGTGGGAGGTTCTGAGAGTCTCCTCATGAATGAAGTTGAGCTGAGTCTGAGGGTTAGTGTCATCAGCTTGGGGGGAAGTGGGTCATGGGAAGTCGACTATTTCCTGGGTATAGACAAGTGGCACGTGTAGGTACTGAGGAGGAGCAGCCTGGCTTTTCAGGGCTCATGAGGGCAGAGAGAAGCTGGAAGGGGTGGGAGGGAGGAAGCTGGGAGACTTGTGGGGTGGCGTGTAAAATTTGAGTCTGGGGCGGGCGGGACCTGGGTCAGATTTGTGTTTGGAAAGAATCCCACTTTCAAGAGACCAGAGGGCCCGGACCTAGGTGGGAGTTATAGAGATGGCGAGGTAGGCATGGGTTTTGGGGAAGATTTGAAATCGAACTTACACCATGTGCTCATCACTGGTGGAAGCCAGGAACAGGGTCACTGGCTCTCAGGTTTCCTCCAGGGACTGGGGAGTGAGTACGGGGGATGGACTCATCAAGTGGGCGGCCAGGCAGGAGGTAGGACGAGACCCCACTTACCTGCTGCTGTGCTGCCTGTGAGCATCAAGTGGAGATGGGAGGCAGAGGTGGATGTCCAGCCTGGAGGGCTTCAGGGCTTGTCTCTGCTCTGGAAAGCCCTTGTGCCTCTCCTTGCTCTGGTCTTCCAGCGAGCAGCTCGTGGTCCCAGGAACGTCCCTTCTCCTGAGAAGAGGCTTTGGCCTAGCCTTAGCCACCCTGGGAGGTCTCTCTAGTTTCGATTCTGCCCCCCTGCTCTGAGCTTTGCCTTGAGAACACTCACCACACTACTTTCCTCTCCCCTCATCTGTTGGCATATCATGTTGCTTCCACCTTTGAGCCACATCCGTGCCTGTCCCCTTCTTCCATCTCTTCCTCATCCCTGCTCTGAGCCACCATTGGCTCTTGTCCTCCCAGCTGCTGCCCCGCACTCCGGCCAGTGGGTCCCTCTCAAGATCCCAAGATAAGCATCAGACCATGTAGCTCTGCCTGCCACTTGCCGGGGGGGCGGGGTGGTTCTTCACTCTCAGAACAAATTTTATTTCTCCAAGTGATCCCCACCTGCACCCTCAGAGTGAAACCCTGCACACCAGCTGGGCCCTCTGTGTTTCCACAGCCCTGCTGGTCTCTCAACAGCACTCCTCTGGCACCCCTCCTGGGCCTTTGACCTGGCTCTTCGTTGGCTCAAATGTCCTGTCCCAGTGCTTTGCACAGCTCCGGTGTTGCCGTCTCAGGGCCTGGTGGCTCTGTCCACCCGCCTCCCTGCATTTTCTGCCCTGTGCCCACAGTACATTCTGTATGCTTAGAGACCCACATCCCCTAGAATGTCTGCTCCCTGGGGCAGAGCTTCCCTGTGGTACCTCTAATTTGCTCAGCAAATACCCCACACATGGTCTGTGACAGGATTTTGAGGGGCCCTAGAGGCTTTTGGAATAGCCTTCTGCACTCTGCTGGGTGAGGTGCCCCCTTTTCCTCACTGTATTTAATGGCATGGTCTGGGTAGAGAAACAGAGGCAGGTGAGTTGTCCGTGAGTCAGCCCATTAGAGAGAAGCCAGTGAGCGGTGCCCTTTTGCGTGTGCTTCATGTAGTTAATAGACAGGACTTCAGCCCTGTGTGCTGAGGACAGGAAACGGCCAGCTACCTTCCCTGTCCAGCTGCCTGCAGTGGGAAGTGAGGGCCGGGGCCGCGGGGTCCCCACTGCTGGCAGACCCGCCTCCCTCCTGTGGTAGCGGCTCTGCAGCTGTGCAGACGAGCTCTTAACACTTGTTAACCCCGAGTCTCCATTCTCTTTCTCCTACCCCCTCCCCTTTCCCATTTCTCTCCAGGGAGGGCTGCTCAGGATTCACAGAACTCTTCCCCATGGCTAGGAGAGCGCTTCCCTAGCATTCCTCCTCTGCGGAGCGGGAGCGGGTGTTGGGGTGCCGCCAGCCCAGTTTCAGACCCCTGGCCGACCGGCCGGCCGAGTGGCTGATTCCTTCGCACACACCAGCTCACCGCACGCTGAAAATATTGTGATTCGGGAGGAAGTAACCGGCACCTTTGGGGAATCGCAGACCTTTCCTGTGAGGGAAGCAGCTTCCGGAATTGAACAGCTCAGCCTAGAGGAAATCTTGAGGGGCGGACCTTTGGGTTTTTAAAGGCCTCGAGGGGGGTCACCCGAGATCGAGGCTGAAGATGATTTCTGACGCCACAACTGCAGAATTCCACGGGGGTCAAAGATGGATCGGGGCGGGAGCGGGCTGGGCTGCATATCCGGAGAGCTCTCCTCTCAGTGGGATGTTAGAATTTGAAGCAGCCTGCTGGAGGAAGCAGGAGCAGAGAGACCCGATGACCAGAATCTACTGAGAGACCGGAGCTGCAGTAGGGCAGTCTCCAGAGGTGGGGTTGTTGAGGGGGTGGCACTGTGTCCTTGAGGCGGCAGGCACGTGAAAGAATGAAAGAACCCCACCCCCCGAAGACCCCTGAGGCAGCCTCCACACAGAAAACTGACGGGACTGTGTTTGAGAGTTGTAACTGTGTGCTTGCCTTGGTGAAATCTGGTGGGTCCCAAAAGCGTGTCTCTTGCTCTCTTTTCTCCCCCTCTCTGTCGTGCAAGGGGGTGAGGCAGGGCAGTTGGGAGCACACAAATGTTTATGCCCCACGTGAGTCACTTACGGAAGCAAGGGGTGGTGTTTTTCTTGCTGAGGCTGATGGCATCGCACAGCCTTGCAGCTTCAGCCTTGGGCTTGCTTCCAGCGTTTTAGCATTTAGAGTTGCTGAACTTTCGTGGTGGGGGACACGGGGAACTTGCTGACCTTTCATGGGGAGCCGGCTGTCTTGTCACAGGCAGGCAGGACTCAGGCCGAATATGGCCACTACCCACTTGCCGCAAATCACCCAGCTTGGACTTCCTCAACAGCTCCGCCCCCCCACCCCACATCCACCAGCCCTCCCATCTCCAGGTTAGAAAGCCTGTGTGCAGGGCAGGGAGAGGTGGCAGCGGGAGAAGTGGTAATTCTGTGGTGGTTTTTGTAGAGGTTCATCTGGAATGTGGTGGACAAGAGCCCTGGACCAGCGGCTTCTGACGTTGAAGGTCCTCTTTGGTTATGAGTACCAGAAACTCAATTCTCTGTCTTCAATTAGAAAATAAAAGTTTATTGTTCACATTAAAAAAAAAAAGGTTCAGGGAGAGTTCCAGGTTTTTTCAAAAAAATTTTTAAAAGATTTTATTCATTTATTTAACAGAGAAACACAGCTAGAGAGGGAACAGAAGCAGGGTGTGAGAGAGGGAGAAGCAGGCTTCCCGCTGAGCAGGAAGCCCTATGCAGGGCTTGATCCTGGGTCTCCGGGATCATGACCTGAGCCAAAGGCAGTCGCTTAACCAACTGAGCTACCCAGGCATTCCAGGAGAGTTCTAGTTTTAGGTGCGTTGAGATTCAGGGCTGAGATAATTCCCTTAGAATCTGTGACTCCTTTCTCTCAACTCTGCCTTCCCCACTGGCTAGGCAAGGTGACCTCGCCTTGCAATCCCAGGGGGACACTAATCTCCATTCTGGTTGCTCCAGCAAAAGTCTCAGGGAAGTCTCTGATTGGATCACATGGATCACATCCCTATCTTGTGGCCAGGGATCTGGGAGGCTCTAATTGGTTATGAGTCTCCTTCTTCAGGCCAGAGATAGGGTCTTCTGATTCCTTCCACCCGGGAATAGGAGGTTCCCTGAGGAAAACAGGAGGCCCTTACCAGAAGAGTGGAGGGATGTTGGTACCCCCTAAAATGGAGGTATTCACGGCAGGCCTCTTCTGATGCCTGAATCTGTGTTGCTGTTGGAAGGGCCAGGCTGAGCCGTCTCCATATCTACGTCTGTGTGTGTCTGGCCTCGCACCACTAGTCATGAGCATGAGCCGTTCGGCAGAACTGTCTCTTTTGGGGCCTCAGCATCTGTCCTGCCAGGTGAGGTGGCTGGGCTGGACACTGAGATGCCGGAATTTGGCAGTGCTAGAATCGCACTGGGTTTTTGAGCGAGTGGTGCTTTGGGGGCATGTAGTCATGCATCTACTTGCCTGACCTGTAGAGTGAAGGGGTTTTGCTTATTCAAGCAGCTCCATCTCCAAGCCCAGTGCAATGGAGGTAATGTGGAGGGATGGGCTCTGCCTGGGATCAGCCTTGTGTCAGTGTGTGGGAACAAAATAGGCATAGCCTCAGCCTGAGACTTGTCCACTGGTCTGTCCCTGCCACCCCTCACTTGGAGGCCCTGGCTGGGCTTTGAGGAGAAAGAGAGGCTGTGGAGAACCCTGGCTGGGTCATGAGGGCAAGCATGGCTGTAGGGGAGACCTTCTCCTTTCAGAAGGCTCGGAGGGTAACGTGGCAGAGGTCCATGGAAGAGCTAGTGGACTTGGAAGTGTGGCATAAGGAAGAAGGTTGGGTGGGGGACAGGAGGAGTCAGCCCTTCAATATGGGGAACAGTATGAACAAAGTGTGGAGGTCAGACATTCTAGAAAAAAAATCCTGCTGAGTGCTTCCTGAATTGAGCCCAGTCAAAGGATAACATACCGAGTCCCAGAACTTGGACCAGAAGGTTGCATGGAGGGGATGAAGAGAGCAGATACATGCAGTAGATGCCACAGCGAGCAGAGATATGAGTCAGGCTCCAGCCAGCTAGTGCTGCCACCTGGTACCTGTCCACCTGCCACCTCACCCATCCATCTACCCACCTTTCCACCCACCCGTCCATCCATCCATCCACCCACCCACCCACTCATCTACCCACTCAGCCATTCAGCCATCCAGTCAGTGAGCATGACTGAGCTCTGAGCACATGGTGCCGGGTGCTGGAACACAGCAGGAGACAGAATCTGCCCTGCCTTCCCTGGTGAGGCTCCTGTTTCAGCCTCGGAGAGCTAGGCTGGAAATGGATGGTGTACCAGATGGAGTATTGATCAGAGAAGACAATAGAGCTGGGTTGGGGTCAGAGAGCCATAGGGGCTTGGGTGTGACCTGGCAGAGTGGGATTACGACCCTCCTAGTGGCTGGAGGCTTTGTGGGTACACATCCTTGCCCTGCCCACATTGAGGAGCCCCATCCTGCCCTTCCTGCTGGCCAGCTCTATGTGCAGTCATGGTTCAGTGTCCTTGGAGAGTGGTCTCAGCCCAGCTTTGGTCTCCCCATCCGTATCATGGAGGTGATATGGGGCCTACCCATCTGAGGCTACAGAGAGGCTTGCATCAGCCAGGGCCTCTGGTGTGCTGTGTGGCCTTGGGTGGGTGCCTGAACCTCTCTGTGCTTCAGTGTCCCCATCTGTAAGATGGTGATAATAGTGATATCCTCCTTTCAATATTGCCCACCAAGAGGTGAGCTGGGAGCCATGTCTGTAGGCACCCTGGCCTACAGCTCTACGTGGAGGAGGTGTTTACTCTGCAGCGCAAGGAGGGGTGGAGGTACTGTGAAGGCAGAGAGCTTGCTGCTGGTGAGGGAAGTAGGGTCTGGGCGTCCACTTTTCTTTCTAGGCTTGAGAAGTGGCCAGAGTGGAGCAGATTGGGGATTGGAGGAGTGCTGCCACAGGGTCTTCCTGTCCGTCAGCAGTGGCCAGGTCCCTGTGTATCCTAGGCTTAGTCAGAGGCTGGGGTGATGGCAGAAAGCCCAGGCAGGAGGTCACAGCCCAGCTTGAGGGACACTGACTGACAGTGGCCCATGAAGAATGAGGCTATGGAGGACCATGGGGGTGCTGAGGGAGAGGGATGGGGTTCGATGCTGTTACCCAGGTGGGAGGGTGGGCAGTGTCTGCAGAGTTCTGGTTGTAACCCAGTGAATATTTGGGGAATGAAAGGATCCATGTGGTTTGTTCCTGTCCTAGAAGAACAGGATGACCAAGCTGGCAGGGCCTGCCTTCAGTGGAGCCGGCACCTAATCTAGGCTAGGCTCTCTGGACACAGAATCTTGGACGGGCTTCTGGGTGGGTCTCGTTGTGAGGTGTGTGCTATGTGGGGGCAGACCCCAGCCTCCACTCCCTGTGGACCTCTCCTTGCCCAGTGTCTGCCGTCCCTGCCCTTGCATTTCCCCGGGCCAGCCCTAAGCTCCTGCTGGAGCCCTGGGCCGGCTTCTCAGCAGATATGGGTCAAAGCATAGACGTCTGCCAGGCACTCTCTGGAGGTTTTGCTCATCTTGTGACCCTGGACGCACACATCTTTACATTGGAAGAGATCCTCCAGAAGGGCCTTTTTGCTAGTGCACTACTCCCAGCCCTGAGGAGTTTACTTCTTGGGATGCCTGGGTGGCTCAGTTGGCTAAACATCTGACTTTTGCTCTCAGCTTAGGTTTTAATCTCATGGTTATGAGTTCAAGCCCCGCGAAGCTTTACTTCTCTCACCATGCTGGGTCCTTGGTTCTTGGGAGGGTTCAGGATGGTTCTTACAAGGAGAGTGAGGATTCCAGAACCTCTGCCAGCCTGTCTCGATGACCTTTCCACCCTCAGGCTCTGTAGCTGTCATGTGGGGGCTCTCAAGAATGGCCAGCCCCAGGTGCCTATAAGTGGCGTGGTTACTTCCTGCTGGGAACTCTGACACCTCTTCTCTTCTGTCACCCTATCACTGCTTGGCGAACTCAGAGAGGCAGGAGCCAAGGACATACATGGGGGGAGATAGCTATGATGGTGATGCCATGAAGAAGGTGAAGTGAGCAAGTGTGGCCTGGGGCTCCTTTGCAGGACTCTGGGGAAGGCATCTCCATAGGCAACGTGTTTCTGGGACGGACTCAGTGGGCTCTGGCCATGTCCACACCTCCAGCGCTTAGAGGCAGGTTGGGTGGGAGGAAGTGGATGAGGTTCTGCCCCTGTCCATTGGCCTGGTGCCCCTGCCCTCCTGGCACAGATCCCCTCATGGGGTGCACAGACAGGCCTTGGCTCTGGACATCCTGTTGAAAATTATCAAAGAAGATGTGGAAAAAACCAGCAGGTTGACCAGGAACGAGCAGTAAATCATCACTGATGGCATAGAGACGGCCCAGGCTTGGTGGGAGACATAGGATCTAGGGGCCCTGGCTGGGTTTCTTCTCTCCCTTTCTAGGTCTTTGTCTCCTTTCCTCTGGGTGTCTGTCTTCCTCTGTCTGGGTCTCAGTCCTTTGCTCTCTGCATCTTTTTGTTCCCCGGGGATCTCTGTTAGTGCTTTGGTGTTCTGGCCTGCTGGGACCCTTCAGTGAGGACCTTCATCTGCTGCTGGGCCCCATGCTTGTTCACCCAGAAGCCCTGGTCTTTTGTCTGCTCCCTTGGGAGCCCATGGATCAGGCCCTTATCAGGAGGGACAGCCCTAGGAATGGGCCTATTGCCACGTGAGTGGTGAGGAGGGCGGGCCAGCCTCTGGTGAGCAGTCCCAAGAGAAAGCACACTGACGTGAGCATGGGGGCTGCTGGCCAGCCTGAGCATTTGAGGGTGCCAGAACATGGTGACTCTATCCTTTGGGCTGAGAGCACAGTACCCAGAACTGTGAAATATTGTGGTAACCATGGTAACAGTAGCTGGGGGTGTCTGCCTTTGTGGGGCATATGGGACTCTGGCTCAGATGCACTTTTTTTTTTTAATGATTTTATTAATTTATTTGACAAGAAGAAACACAGCTAGAGAGGGAACACAAGCAGGGGGAGTGAGAGAGGGAGAAGCAAGCTTTCCGCCGAGCAGAGAGCTTGATGCGGGGCTCGATCTTGGAACTCTGGGATCATGACCTGAGCCAAAGGCAGAGAGTTAAGAACTGAGCTAGCCAGGCGCCCCTCATATGCACTTTTACCTGTGGAGCTGCGTGCCTAGGAGCCAGCGCCTTGGGCTTGGCAGTCAGCGGGTTGTGATTGAGCAGGAAGTAGAAGCCAGTGCTGGAGCTGCTTGCGACTGGACGGGCTGTGCTGGGCCTCAGTTTCCCTGTCTTGGAGGGGGATTCATGAGGTTGCATGTGAAGAACCACGCCTGGCATATGCTCAGTCAGTGGGCCTGCCTTGTTAAGAGTCAGAGGTGGATGGGAGGGAGAAGGCATTGAAGTTTCCAGTATGGCCGGAGGACAGGGGGTAGGGGGAGGGTGTTGTGTGAAATAGGGCAGAGAGGTGGACCAGCTGGCCGCCAGAGCTTCTCCATCCCCCACCCTGCTTCTGTGTTCTGTCTCCCTCTCTGGGTCTCTATTCCCCTTTCTCTGGGTCTCTGTCTAACCCCCTCCTCTTTCTCGGGTCTCCCTCCCCACTTCATCCTGGGACTCTGTCCCCTCTCTCTCCAGTGATGCTCCCGGGACCCTCGGGTGGAGTGGCCTGGAGCTCCCTGGTACGACATCAGCTGGGGTGTGAGCCAACCAGCTGTGCTGCGCTGCTGTGCTCAATCGAGCCACATGGACAATAAAACCAAAATTGGCTTTGAAAGTGGAAGTGCTCTCCGTTTTGAGGGGAAGTGAGGGAATTTGCATGTCAGAACAGTATGTTAAAGGGGCAATATCGTCAGACTCTGTTCTGGCCGAGCTTTGGGCTCCATGTGGGGGTGGGAAAGGATTTTACAAAACCCCAAAGAAATGTTTCCATGAAATTCTTTCTTGTTCTTGCCTTTCCTTTTTATTTTTTTTCTCGACATTCCAATGAAAATAACTGTTCCGGGGCTTCAGATCTCTCCTGTAGGGTTGGGAAACCAACCATGGAGACCAGGGCCAACAGCCAGATGAAGGCTGGAATTGGGGAGCACCCACCCCACCAGGTGTCGCTTCCAGGGAAGCCCTCCCCTCCCCTGTGGGGCCCTGTCACTGGGGCATGGGGACCACACTTGGTGTGGTCTTGCACTTCTTGTGGCCTCCCCCACTTGGCCATCTTATCTTGGGCTGGGTCCCCCTAAAGCACACCCTTAAACAAAGATTTCCAGCCCATGGTATATTCTGGGAGTGGCCCCACGAAGGACTGGTGTGGGGGGAAGGAACCCATGTACGGGTGCCAGCCAGGAGTTGGAGACAACGTGGGCAAAGGGCTTGGCCAGCTGAGGACCCCCAGGGGGTTGTGGACATCTTGCCACAGGTGGTCCATTGGGGGCTCTTTACCCTACGCAGCCCCACTTTACATTAGCTGTGGTGTAGGGGAGACTCCAAGGGACACAGTGGCTGCGTCCCCATGTCCAGCACAGGCCTGGGCCTGGCCAGGGGTGCCTAATGACAGTGGTAGGGGATGCAGTGTGGGAGTAGGGGGTCAGGACAGCCTTGAGCCCAGGCCAGGCCTGAGGGGGCATGTGTAGCCCCTCAGAGGCCAGATCCCGGCCAAGGGTGCAGCTGGGGCGGCAGTAAGCGGCCTCCAGAGACGTCCTGACCCGGCTGCTGACGCATTGGCTCCGATGACTCAGTGCGGGTGACCGTGGCTCGGGTGGCCGTCTGGAGACTCGGACAGGCTCAGGGCTGCCGCCGCCGCCTTCCTGGGGGCCCGTGGCCCCGCCGCGCCGGCCGCCCCCTGTCTGGGCTGGCCTGAGTAATGGGTCCTTCCCTTAGTCATCGGTCCCAGGCCTCAGCCCTCCCTCCTCCTCCTGCCCACCTCCGCCCAGCCAAGCCCATCTGTCCTGGGGACTCCAGCCCCTGCCGGCTTCTTCCCTACTTCCCTGAGCTCCCTAGAGGCTGTGAGGTGTGCGTGGGGGTATTGATGGGGGCTTCAGGGACAGCTGTGCCATCTGTGAGATGAGGGGAAAAACAACCTTGTCGGGTACTGTGAGCCTTGCCAGGGACCCAAGGAGAAAGGCCCGGGGAAGAACAAGGTTACGTGTACAGAAAGGGGCCGTTTCCTCCCCGCCCAGTGCATCGCAGGCCTCATACCCTGTAAGCAGCTGTGCAGTGGGCTTGGTCGGGGGCTCTGGGCGAGGGGTGCCCTAACTCCTGCATAAGAGCGTTTTCATGCTTAGAGCACGCACGGCCTCTGTGTTCAGCTAAAGGTCAGCCCTTTGTCAGAAGGTATGATAATTCTTTATACCCCTTTGGAAGGTGTTTAGCTGGTTTCTCATCTTTGGCCCCCAGTGTTTGGTGAATATCCTCCTGCATCCATCATCTTGCATATGTAAGTATATCTCAGATAAATCCCAGAAGCAGACTTGCAGGATCAAAGATGTGAGACTTTAGAATTTTGCTAGGTCTGTTGACCTGCCTTCCTGGGGATTCTTCCACTTCACACTCCCACTGGGAACTGATGAGTGTCTTCTGCCATGCAGCCAGTGCTTCTGCTCACTTGGGGTGAAGCCAGTCCCTTGCTGAGTGCACTTCCCATATTGTGAGCCATGATGACTCTTAGGGCTCTCCAGCCAGGTGTGCTTCCTTTCCTATGAGCCATCAGCCGACATCCTTTATGTATATTTCTGTGAGATTGCTGGTTTTGTATTGATTTTTTGGTGCTCTCCCTAAATATGGAGGAGCATAGTAGACATATATCCAAGGACTAACCAGCTCCAGAATGAAGTTGCCCCTGGTGTGAAATCTTTTCTTCTGGTGGAAGCGTGTGTGTGCATACCAATCCCTGGTGCTTAGAGGAAGCACATGAAGTCCTCTGGCCCTTCCTCATAATCAATCAGAGACTTCTAAGAAAAAAATGAAGCCAGCTGAAAGCAAAATGGCAAAGACTGGGGTCAGGGGGGACTGCACCACCCATGCACAAAGTCTATGAGGTGTCCACAGAGAGGTGTCCACAGAGAGGCACTTGGCACCATTCAGTGGCTTGTATGGGTGGTGGTGGGATGCAGTCCCTCATTGGGCCGTGCCATCTCCCCAGCCCAAAGGGAAACTGAGGGAAGTAGCTGTGGTCCCTCATTTATCAGGAGGTGATGGGGACGAGGGAGAACCTCTTGGCAGCCCTATGACATCCCTGCTTCTGCCTGCCCCGTTTGACAGCCAAGGAAGTGAAGACCCAGAGGACTAGAGTATTGTTGAAGTCACAGAGCTGACGGATGGCAGAGCAGGGGTCAGCATCCTGCCTTCTACCTCTCACCAGGAGCCTGGTGGGGCGATGCTGTACTGTGGCCCTGGCAGGCTTCTCAGAATGTGTTTCACTCACTTAGCTGCATCTCCCCACCTTTAGGTCCTGGACCAACCTTGAGATCAACCTTCTGCTTTTTACTTTCCCAACCTTCTCCAACTTTAAAGGTCCAGATTAATCCTCACCTCTTCTAAGAAGGGTTTACTAAATATTTATTCTTCAAAAGAGTCTAGCCCTAACTCACTTGGAATAATATATTTTCAGAGTAAGAAAGTGCCTTTTTGGGGTGCCTGGGTGGCTCAGTGCATTAAAGCCTCTGCTTTCAGCTCAGGTCATGATCTCAGGGTCCTGGGATCGAGGCCCACATCGGGCTCTCTGCTCAGCGGGGAGCCTGCTTCCTCCTCTCTCTCTCTCTGCCTGCCTCTCTGCCTATTTGTGATCTCTTTGTCAAATAAATAGATAAAATCTTAAAAAAAAAAAAAGAAAGTGCCTTTTTGGAGTCTTTAGACCCTTCTACTACATCCCCTAAAGTGGTCATCCCTCTGCTTGAGTATGTTGGTGGCAGAGTGCTCACTACTAGGTGACTGACTACTTAGGGCCAGGCTCTGGATGTCTATGACTCTAAGGGATCCTGGTGATGGAGGTGGCATGTTGATGCTTTCTATGTGTCACCTTCTTACACCCACAGCATCTGCAGTGTGGAGTGGGGTCTGTGGAGGGTGGTACTGCCATCCCCAGGCTGCCCACACCTGCCCAGTCTGGTCTGGGTCTTGATGTGGTCCCTGGCTATTCACACACCTGGTGAAGTTTGAGATGTGCCTCTTCTCCACTCCCTGGCCCTGGGAAGGAGGCCCCGAGAGGTCACACCAGCTGTCCCTGGCCTCCAGGCCACTGTGCTCAGAGAGGTTGAGTGGTGGCCTTTGGCAGGAGGGGCCTGTGGTGTGGGGGAAGATGGTTCCCTGTGCTGTCTCGGTGTTGGTCGGGCCCAGGTGGGGCTGCGGGGAGAGGGTGGGCTTCTCAGGGCAGGTCTTTTGTGGAAATCAGGCCTTTGGGGCCACCCATGATGCAGCCAAGCCCTCTGCTCCAAGCCTGGGTGTCACTCTCTAACTGTGGGGGTGGCAGGGCTGGGGACACCCCAACTTTCTGGCCTCTGCACATTTCTTCTCCAGGCTCCCCTCCCCCTCCCAGCTTGGGACACTCAGAGCTGCAATGTGAATGTCCAGTGTCTTCTGATCTCAGACTGGATGATTTGACCACTATAGGTCTCCATTCCTCAGACTGTGCACCTGGTGAAGGAAGGGCCTCTCCGTCTCGTTCACTCTGTGTGTTCCCACTCATGGGAAAGGGGCAAGGGGCTGACAATGCCAGTGAGGTGAGAGGAGGGCGGGGGAGAGGGGGCTCAGACTGAGCACCTCAACGGTCCTTAGAGGCACACGTGGCATGCGGCCTTATCACAGGTGGTCTGGAGGCCTGTTGGGGGATGTTGGTGAGAAGACCCAGTGGGAGTCCGTCTGGAGATGTACCGGTCAGGGCTGTACACTGGAGGACAGCCCTGACCAGAGGGTGGGCACACTTTGAAGGCCGAGGGTCCATGAACCAGTGGCATTCTCTTTATGATCCACAGAACTTGGGTGCATTGTGGGAAACTGGAAGAGCAGAGACTTGAATTCCCAACAGTGGCCTGGTCAGAAATGACGGGCAGGGAGAGGCGACCAGACCACGCTAGAGACTTGAAGTCCTTCTGGGCCTCCGTGGCCTTCAGGAGGTCTGTCTGCCAAATCTCCGGGGCAAACCAAGGCTCTGGCTACCGGCACCACTGGCGTCCCAGTGTCACCAACCCAGGGGAGTGTGGTGCTGAGTTCTGAAGCATGTGCTATAGCCTCCCACAGGTGGGAGGTCTGCCAAGTGCAAACCATGTCTCCTCTGCTGTGTCCTGTGTCCCCCTCCACTACCCTGTGTCCCCTCTGCCATGTCCTGTGTCCCTCATGCAAGTCCCATGTCCCCGTCCCTCCCACACTGGGATCCAGCCCTTTGGGACCCTGAGTATCTTACAGGCCTGTGGTCAGCACCCCAGGGCTCTACAGATCCTTTGTCCCTTGGTTGGTTTGCCCTCCTTTCCTGACGATCTCGTGGAGGGGCCACTGAGGCTGGTGGTCTCTGCAGGTCAGGGACCTCTAGTTGGCAGCAGCTGCATTGGTTGAGTGCCGACAGTATGCCTGGTGCTTGGCATCAGCTCTTTTATTCTCAGTATTGTTTTGGGAGCTGCTGGACAGTGAGGGCTGAGGAGCGTTCTTTCTCCTGCTTTCTTGGAAAGACCAGTGCCCACATTCCTGGCCTTCATTTGTGGGCAGGCGTCAGTCCCAGGAATGGGAAAGCAAGTTCCAGAGAGCTGGAGGCCATGGGGAGAGAGCAGAGTACTTGGCCTTGGCCTGGAGTGGGTGAGGCATGGGCTGGGAGAGTCCTGGTGCGGGTTCTTGACCCCATAGTGGCCTGACCCTAGGGGTGATGGCATTGTTCCCTCCTGTTGTGTTCGGGGGGTGAAGTGATGTATTAGGGCCTCCTAAACTAGTCATTCTTTAATATAGTCAACAAGTTTTCTAAGATGAAACAACAGAGGGGACCGCGGTGCTGGAGGGGAGGGGATGTGGGGGAATAGACCACAGAAATCCTCATATACAGGAGGGGGCTGGTGGTCATGACAGGGTTTTATGCAGGCCCAGAGAAAGCTCAGATATCCTTCTGTTTAGTCTTATTAATTTATTTTAATCTGATGTGAAATTCACATAACATAAAACCTACCATTTTAGAGAAAAATTCAGTGGCATTTCGTGCATTTACAGTGGTGTGCACACATCACCTCTGTCTAGTTCCAGAACATTTCCCTCACCCTCAGATGAGACCCTGTGCCCATTAGCTGTCACTCCCCACGCGCCTCCTGCAGTCTGGCAATCACGAGTCTGCTTCCTGTCTCTATGGATTTGCTCATTTGGGACATTTCACATAAAAGGAGTCATACAATTTATGCCCTTGCGTGACTGCCTCCTTTCACTCAGTGTGATGTTTTTGAGGTTCATTCACGTTGTAGCGTGAATCACCTTCATTCCTTTTTATGACTGAGTACTATTCCATTGTGTGGATAACCACACTGTGTTTATCTAATTACCCTTTTTTTTTTTAAAGATTTTATTTATTTATTTGACAGAGAGAAACACAGCCAGAGAGGGAACACAAGCAGAGGGACTGAGAGAGGGAGAAGCAGGCCTCCCACCGAAGCAGGGAGCCCGATGCGGGACTCGATCCCGGGTCTCCAGGATCATGACCCGAGCTGAAAGCAGTCGCCCAACCAACTGAGCCACCCAGGCGCCCCTACCCTTTTTTTTAAAAAAAGATTTGATTTATTTATTTCACAGAGAGAGAGATCACAAGAAGGCAGAGAGGCAGGCAGAGAGAGAGGCGGAAGCAGGCTCCCTGCGGAGCAGAGAGCCCGATGCCGGCCTCGATCCCAGGACCCTGAGATCATGACCTGAGCTGAAAGCAGAGGCTTAACCCACTGAGCCACCCAGGCTCCCATCTATTTACCCTTTTTGTGGACATTTGGGTTGTTTCCACCTCTTTTCTTTTTTAAAAAAACTTAATTGTTTGTTCTGAGAAGAACTTTGCCTCTTGAACGCTTATTTCGAGATGCAGCAATTTCTGTTTAACTTGTCTCCATCCCCCTATTGAACTACCCCATAGGCAAACCCATCCTCTTAGGGTAGATATTCTTGGTTTTGTGGCTTCCCCACAATTTGCTGTGTTCCACCGCCCTGCCCATTTCATTGGCCATGACATACAGGGAGATCCCACCCACTTTGTCACATCCTGAGCCTGGGATCAAATCCAGCTGTGTTGTCTTACAGCTCTGGGATTATGGACAAGCTACTTACTGTGTCCTTATCCTTGGAAGGTAGGACCAATGGGCCTTTCCCCTCCATTGGGCAGTCAGAGCCAAAGTCTTTGGAAAATGACTTTGTGGTCATATGGATGCCCCCCTCCCTTGAACACAACGAGCTCATTGAGCAGTGTCACAGTAGCTGGGCCACCAAGAAGGTTGGCTTCTCCTGGCCTGTGATATCGCCGATCCTAGGGACCAGAGCTGCCCTGGAAGCCGTAGGTTCTGCCTCCACGGCCGCACTGGGGCTCCGAGCCAGCATCTTAATCCCACCCCCACCCTCTGCAGGGGAGAGACAAGCGCTTTGCCCTCTGGGGCGGCTTGCTAGGGGTGGGGACAGTGATGTGACACAGAGAGTTAGGCTGTCCACACTATGGAGTATTACTCAGCCACGAAAAGGGAAGCAATGATTCTCACTACAGCGTGGATGAACCTTGCAAACACGCTGAGCAAGAGAAGCCTGACACAAAAGGCCGCACTGTGCGGCCCCATTTACACAAAGAGTCCGGAAGAAGCAAATACAGAGACAGAAGACACATTGGTGGTTGCCAGAGTCCAGGAGAGGGGGATGAGGAGGGACTGCTGATGGGGATGGGGTCTTATTTTGGGGGGATGAAGATGTTCTGGAACTAGCTAGAGGTGATGGTTGCACAACGTTGTGTATGTACTAAATGCCACTGAACTGTTCACTTTAAAATGGTGAATTTGTTGTTATGTAAATCCTAGCTCAATTAAAAACCAAAATGGAGGGCGCCTGGGTGGCTCAGTGGGTTAAGGCCTCTGCCTTCGGCTCAGGTCATGATCTCAGGGTCCTGGGATTGAGGCCTGCGTCGGGCTCTCTGCTCGGCGGGGAGCCTGCTTTCTCCTCTCTCTGCCTGCCTCTCTGCCTACTTGTGATCTCTCTCTCTGTCAAATAAATAAATAAAATCTTAAAAAAAAACAACAAAAAAACAACAAACACAAAAACCAAAATGGGCATTAGAGCCTCCTCAGGTCCTAGGAGAAATCCTGCCTCTTTCACAGGTGGCAAATGGAAGCCAGAGAGGTGGTATCCTTTGCCAAGGTCAGTTGCCAGGCAGGTGGCCAATGCAATAGGGACCCAGGTTTTGCGCCTGCTTCTCCAGGGCAGGTTCTGGTGATTTTGCCTGTGCCTGGAGCAGCCTCAGAGCCCAAGTGAGCCAGCTCAGTGTCCCTGGGCAGAGACGAGACATACCTGAAACCTCTGAGCTCAGCCCCCACCTCTGCTCTCCTGCAGCATGGCTGACAAAAATGGAGCTCTCAAGTGCACCTTCTCGGCGCCCGGCCATAGTACCAGCCTCCTGCAGGGCCTTGCTGCCCTCCGTGCCCAGGGCCAGCTGCTGGATGTTGTACTCACCATCAACAGAGAAACCTTCCATGCACACAAGGTGGTCCTGGCTGCCTGCAGCGACTACTTCAGGTGAGCCCAGGTCTTGGGGGGCAGGCCAAAGAGGGCCCACCTAACTAAGAGGGAGTGATCTCTGCGCCACCCAGCTAGCAAGAATGGCTATGAGGGAACATGGCTGGTGTTGGCCACACATTCAGTAAATCTAGAGCTTTTCCTAGGTTTGTAACTTTCTCAGATTTTGGGGGGACAGTGTGCAGGCAAGCAGAACATGCCTGGGGGATAGAGGTGGCCCATGGGCACCTGATTAGCAGCTTCTGCCCTGGGGGTATGGCAGGGCTTGGCCTTGTTTTCATTCTGTCTTTATTTGACACCTGTGTGTACCAGGCCCAGTGGTTGGCCTTGGGGATCTAGCAGAGATCAGACAGACACAAGTCCCTCCCTCCATAGGTTCCTGTACTCAGGCTGAGGAATAGAAGGGACATCCAGAGACGGTCCCCATGCGTGCCAGGCTATGTCGTAGTCCCTCATGACAGGGGAGGCCTTCCTGGATGTATGGGTCAGTCTGCTGTGAGAGCGCTTTCCTAAAATCCCCTTCCCTTTGCTACGCTGTGTGGGGGAGTGAGGGCCCCTTGGAGCAGGGCTAGGTCCATTCTCACCAGTTGGGGGCTGTCACGGGCTGAGGACAGTTTCCCTTGTTTCTTCAGTGACCAACTGGCCACGCCCTCCTGCCAGGCTGTGACCCTGCCAGAGGGAGCTGGGGTGCTGTCCTAGGGGTGGCTCTCTGGCCCTGCTTTGCCAGTGGTGGCTGGGGTGCCCCTGCACACTGTCTCGCAGAGCCCCAGTGTAGGTGCGTTCCAAGGGCTGCATGGTCCTTGAGGCTACGGTGGCAAGGCTGGGACAGTTTGCCCGGTGCACCCCCCAGCTGCCCGTCCCCCAGGCTCAACAAGGCTGTTCTGGGGAGCCAGAGCAGCCAAGCCATCTGGGGCGCCGTTTCTATTTTTATTCTGGATTTGGGGACGGGTGGGCCGGCCCAGCCAGAAATGCCCTTTAAAGGCTCCTCTGCGCTGGCACTGCAGCCGGTAAGGCCTTAAAAGGCAAAGCTCCCTCCTGTCGCCGTGGCTGCCTCTGCCTTCGATGGGCTGATGGGACTCATGGGGACAAGAAGGGGCAGGGTCCGAGGGGCTGCCCGAGTCCTGCTCCTAGAAGGCTCGACAATGCTGTTGCTTGGGGTGTTGGTCACTTGTTAGTTGGTGGCCCTGCAGCAGCATCAAGCTTAGCTGTGCCCACTCTGGGACTTGAGCCCAGGCCACACTGGGTGTGTGACTGGGGGACAGGCATCTGTTGGATGAATGGATGAGGGAGGTTCCTTCTCCTTGGTCAGCCATCACAGTGTGTGCTTGCCCCATGAGAAGAGCCTCTTAGGAACTCCCAGAGGGTGCTGGGTTTCTTGCCCCTTATCCTGATGGGGGCTCCCCCAAAGGCCATGGGGTACTGTGACCCAGGTTCTGTTTCCCTCACCGGTGCTCACGTTAGCGCCACTTCCTGGAGCAGTACAGAAAGGCTGACAGCTGGTGTCACTCACTGGGGGTGGGGGATGTCTCACTGTGGACTAGGGCTCCTGTAGGCCATTCTTGGAGGGCTTTCCTGACTATCTGGGCCTCTCTTTGGAAATGATAGTGACCTTGGTGGGACCTCCTAGTGGGTGCTCTGACCTGGGGACCCTCACCCCCTCGCCAACCATGTGTGACAGGACTGAGAGTTGGGCTCGGGAAGGTGGAGCCACCTGCCCACGTGTGTCTGCTGGTGAGGGGCTGGGCTCTGAGGACCATGGTGCACAGTGTTCTTGGGGTCCGCCTTCTCCCGAGCCTGCCGCGTATGTGGTCTTATAGGGCTGGGCACCATGGTGGGGCTGACACTTGTCTCATGGCCAAAATAAGCCATGGCCTTTTCCTGCTCACCTATACCTGCCCTGCCATGACTGGCCCGCCGGCCCCCTCCCTCTGAGCCAGTGGGTCTCTGTGCTCCTGGATGCAGCCCCATGCAGAGGGGCAGAGTGGGGAGCTGATGCTTGTAGGAAGACACATGGCTTGGGTGGATTAAAAATCCTTCTTTTCTTTTTTATGTGTCTTTAATGAGCATCTGGCCTCTTTCCCCTGGATGGCTGTGCCCTGCTCATGGAGTCCAGGGGCTAGGCCATTCCTGGGTGGCCATGAGGCCCTTGGCAGCCCTGAGCCCACATGCTGTGTTTCTGAACTTCAGGGCCATGTTCACGGGTGGCATGAGGGAGGCCAGCCAGGACGTCATTGAGCTGAAGGGCGTGTCCGCCCGTGGCCTGCGGCATATCATCGACTTTGCATATAGTGCCGAGGTGACTCTGGACCTGGACTGCGTGCAGGACGTGCTGGGCGCCGCCGTGTTCCTGCAGATGCTCCCTGTGGTGGAACTGTGCGAGGAGTTCCTTAAGGCTGCCATGAGTGTAGAGACCTGCCTGAATATCGGCCACATGGCCACCACCTTCAGCCTGGCCTCACTCAAGGAGTCCGTGGATGCCTTCACCTTCCAGCACTTCCTGCAGATCGCGGAGGAGGAAGACTTCCTGCACCTCCCGCTGGAGCGCCTCGTCTTCTTCCTGCAGAGCAATCGGCTGCAGAGCTGTGCGGAGATTGACCTATTCCGCGCGGCGGTCCGCTGGCTGCAGCATGACCCAGCTCGGCGGCCGCGCGCCAGCCACGTGCTCTGCCACATCCGCTTCCCGCTCATGCGGTCATCGGACCTGGTGGACAGCGTGCAGACGCTGGACATCATGGTGGAGGACGTGCTGTGCCGGCAGTACCTGCTGGAGGCCTTCAACTACCAGGTGCTACCCTTCCGGCAGCACGAGATGCAGTCCCCGCGCACGATCGTGCGCTCCGACGTGCCCTCCCTGGTCGCCTTTGGTGGCACACCCTACACCGACAGCGACCGCTCTGTCAGTAGTAAGGTGTACCAGCTGCCTGAGCCGGGCGCCCGCCACTTCCGGGAGCTCACCGAGATGGAGGTGGGCTGCAGCCACACGTGCGTGGCCGTCCTGGACAACTTCGTGTATGTGGCCGGGGGCCAGCACCTGCAGTACCGCAGTGGTGAGGGCGCGGTGGACGCCTGCTACCGCTACGACCCGCACCTGAACCGCTGGCTGCGCCTGCAGGCCATGCAGGAGAGCCGCATCCAGTTCCAGCTGAATGTGCTGTGCGGCATGGTTTACGCCACGGGTGGTCGCAACCGGGCGGGCAGCCTGGCCTCCGTTGAGCGGTACTGCCCTCGGCGCAACGAGTGGGGCTATGCCTGCTCCCTGAAGCGCCGCACCTGGGGCCACGCGGGGGCCTCTGCCGGGGGCCGGCTCTACATCTCCGGTGGCTATGGCATCTCCGTGGAGGACAAGAAGGCACTGCACTGCTATGACCCTGCTGCCGACCAGTGGGAGTTCAAGGCCCCCATGAGCGAGCCCCGTGTGCTTCATGCCATGGTGGGGGCCGGCGGCCGCATCTATGCCCTTGGTGGCCGCATGGACCACGTTGACCGCTGCTTTGACGTGCTGGCAGTGGAGTACTATGTGCCTGAGACGGACCAGTGGACCAGTGTGAGCCCCATGCGTGCCGGCCAGTCGGAGGCTGGCTGCTGCCTGCTGGATAGGAAGATCTATATTGTGGGGGGCTACAACTGGCGCCTCAACAATGTCACAGGCATCGTGCAGGTGTACAACACGGAGACAGATGAGTGGGAGCGTGACCTGCACTTTCCAGAGTCCTTCGCAGGCATTGCCTGTGCCCCTGTCCTGCTACCCCGTTCAGGGACCAGGAGGTAGCTCCTGGGATCCTTGGGACCCTGGTCAGCCTCATGCTGTCTCTGCGAGGGGTGTGCAGAGCGCACACTGGGGCTGAGAGCCACTGGCCCTGGCTCTGTGGGTTGACATAGTGGGGGCTGACATCTTGGGGCCTGCTGTGTTGATACGGCCCCGTCCTGGGGTCCCTCCCTTCCCAGAGCAGATCTTGGCTTCGTGCCCACTGAGGGAGCCTGCCAGCAATAAGGCTGATGTGTCGTGGCAGCAGAGTCACACCCAAGGAGGTTTCTTCACCTGCGCCACGTCCCCGCTCATAGAGAGAATTGGGGTCTCCTTTTAGGTGTGCTTGTGTGGCTTTGTCCCACTTCTCTCCTCTCCCAGCTTGGGGGCTTCAGACATTCTGATGCAAGCTTGTTAACGTTGATCCCCAAATCCATGGTTTGTGCCCTGCCCCCCTCCCAAGTTTCTTGCACCATCTATTTTTTAAAATAAACACCACTTCCAAACTCTGTAACATATGGATCTCCAGGAGCTGGTGAAGTGGCAGGGAAGCACCCAGCTCCGGATTGACCTCAAGGGTGGGCACATTTCTGCCTCCAATAAGCCCAGGCTGCTGGGTGGGAGGGTGGCCTTGGAGGAGAGTCTTGCCCTCGTCTCTTTGCCTGTCCTTGGTCCCAATACCCTCAGTGTGTGCGGTTGTCCACTTTCAGAAGGAAAAAAAAACATAGCCAGCTCTCAGAGACGGTCCTCACAGTTGGCCAACCTTCTGTTTGGCACTGGGTGTCTCGTAAGGCCTTGAGGAAGAGCGGGCCAAGATACCCCTGTTCCCATCCTCACCCCCTGGTTCAAGGGGGACACCTGCTTTAGAACTCACAGTGTGTCTGCATTGTTACAGGTCTCATGAATTTTATTTCTCTCCCTTTCTCCAGCCCTCCACTCCTGCCTTGTCCCGTGTGCAGGCTGTCATGCCTTCAGGCCTGGGCCCCCTCAACAAGGGAAGTGAGGCGGGTGGTGTGGCCTCTTGTCTTCAAAGGCTTTGTGGCATCTCTGGCCACATTTGTTTCGGTGTCAAACCTCTAAAGCTGTTCATCATCATTATTATTATTTTATTATTATTTTTGGTTCTGTTTTGCTTCTTTTAAGACATCGCACTGCTGTCTTATAAATGGGATTTGTACCCTTGGGGCAACTTAAAGTGTCTCTTCTGCTGCTAACGGACGATTGATGTCGAGTCTCTGTGACCCACTCACCGTGTAAAGAATTAACCTCATATCTTGGCAGATGTCATCTCCTAATATTTTCCTTCATTTAATAAAAATGTTATGGTGAAAAGCTGAAGTAGGCCCAGCGCTGAGCTTGTGGGGCCTTATAGGTCACAGATTCCTCATGCCCTCTATGTGGTTAGGGGCTCCCCTCCCCTCTTTGCCCTTCTCTAGCGTTGAAGGGGAGCTGGAAGGGGGGCTGGCCTTTGGCTCAGGAGTGTGGGACAATGAGAAATGTGGCCAGAACTTCCACCGGGTGCCTGGAAGACAGAGAGCAAATCAGCCCTGGGCTGGGTGGCCTTTGGAGAGACCCACTCCAGGTTGTTCCATGGGGCTGGTGGCTTGGCCCCTTGCCACCAGACAGCCCCTAGCTCCTGGCAAGTTGTCTCTATCTGCTCAGTCCTGGGGTGTGAGATGGGGGAGCTGGGGAGCCCCTCTCCCTGGAGGCCGTGGTAGGGGAGACACAGGGCAGGTTCCAAAGGAAGCATGAAGTCATCACTATTCCATATGGGCCCAAGAGCTCTGTGCAATTGCCCCCAACCCCTGCTCTCATGGCTGGCCTCACTACGAACTGGGCTGAATGTTGGTGGAGAAAGCCTGCTGTTCATGGACAGCTTTCCGAGAGGGGAGACTTCCAGGATCACCCTTAAAATGCACCCGCAGGCCTGGTGCTCCTGTGCAGTGGCCCTCGGGGGCCCCAGAGCAAGGCCGGATGTGTGGGTGGGGGGCAGTGTTGAAATAAAAACTCGGTTGGGAACCAGGAAGGAGCCCATACTGCCAGGGGCATTGAAACGAAAGCAGCAGCCCTTGGGGACTTACTAGAACATTCCAGTCCCTTTTCACCACCACCCCCAACCTGAGCTCCCCCAAGGAGAACCCTTCCCTGCTGGAGGCATGGCCCCTTCAGGGGGGCAGTGAGAATCTTTTGCCAGCTACAAGTCCCCCCAGATCAGCTCACACCTCAGAACATCTTGTCCCCAATGCGCTGGCAGGGGTGCCGGCGCAGGGGGTGGGGTTGGGGGGTTGCTGCCGTATCTAACCGGTCGATTGTGCATAACCGTCTGGGCTGGTTCATGGAATGTTCTCAGGGGCCCCCTGCCCCTCCCTCTTCACCCCCCCCGGAAGAAAGGAAAATTATTTTTCGTATTGTAAACTTTAAACACGAAAAAGCTGTTTTTAATTTAGCAGAAACTGGCTTGAATCTTCACTTTGTGAACGTTTGTGTCCTTCAGAGAAAGGCAGAACATGCCTTTGCACACACACACTTACACAAACGCACGCACATGCAGAAGCTCATTTGCACACCTGCACTCACGCATTGTGACATGCACACTCACATGGTCACACTGGCGCTCACACGGAGCCTTGCTTGTGCGCTCAATGACATGCTCACGTGCTTGCTCATACACACTCACACCCACCCTTGGACCAGCCTGGGCCTCTCTGCATAGCACCCTGAAAGGGTCTGGAGCCTGTCACCTCATCTCCTTCCTTTACCTTTCATCCAGGGCGCTTGGGCCATGAATGGCCAGCCACTGCGTGTAGGGACTGAGCTTGGGGAAAGCCCATCTGCTTCCAGATGGCCTGCTTCCCCACCAAGGCCCTGGATGCGGCCGGCAGGAGCCTCCCTCCACACCTGGGCTCGGGCTGTGGGAAAACACTGTCTCCCGAGATGGTGGGATTCAGGCCCGCTAGAGGCAGGCCAAGTGTGACTTCTGGGGCCTCGCAGCTAGCGAGGCCAAGGGGGCCTCTGGGGAGCTGTGTGAGGTGGGAATCTGCCCCGGACCTGGCTAGCTTGGAACCCTGCCCCTGGCTTTGTCTCCAAGAACGTAACTCCTTCTCCTGTGTTCTCATAGGCCCCAGAGATTCTGCTTCTTATGGTGGAGACTCGGTGCGTGGGTTTTATTAGGGGCACCTGGCCTTGGAGGCACGGTCCGAATGTTTACCGCACAAACTAGAGGTCCTGGGATGGGGAGGTGGGAGCAGAGCCTCAACCACTCCAGGGCCCATGGGTACCATCTGCCTGTGGACCCCAAGGGTGAGAGGGCCATGAAGCCGCACTCCTGCCTACAGCAAGGCCCCAGCTTACATCTTGTGGCTGACCCTGCTTATTGCTGTCCTGGCAGTCATTTCTCCCTCCTCACCAACAGAGCTCTGATTTGGTGCCAGCAGCAGCGTGCCCAGGCTCGGGGGTTAATTTAGGATTTGGCTGAGCCATTCTTGGCAATGCCTTTTGCCGGGGTTGTTTTTGATTTGGGCGCATTTCCCAGATCTGGCCAGCAAGCTTTAAGGGGAGGTCTGGGGTGGGGGTTTCTGGACACGAGAGAGGCTTTATTGCCCCCTTTCCTCCCTTACTACTTCCTGTGAGGATATGATGCCAGGAGCTTCTGCAGCCATCTTGTGGCCATGAGGAGCAAGTTAAGTGAGGGGTAGAGGTGCTGCCTCCCAAAATCCTGAAATCACAGGGCCACCTGTCCCACCCTGGAACCTCTGACCTCCAGACTCCTTTTTATGAGAAATCACAGTGCCTGTGTTGCTTAAGATACTAGTGGTCAGATATTCTGATACCTATAACTAAGTTTCAAAATTATAACTGTAACATGCTGGGGATTGCCCATCTTATATAAATTAGGGTTTTTATTGCAAGCAACAGAAACTGCCTCAGGCTGATTTAAATGGCAAAAATGTGCATTGGAAGGCTGTTCATTTCCTCACAAAAGTGGCAGGAAGGCTGGAAAATCAGGCTCAGAAAACAGTAGAAACCAAGGGGGCGAGGCAGCCAAGGCAATCTGCTGAAGTCATGCCAGGGAACTGGTTGGTGAGGGCACTTCTGCCATCGCCATGGATTCCAGATGCCTCCATTGGCATTGTCACCTGCTCTTGGCACTCAGCCATAGCTGCCCCTGAAAACCAGACGCCCCTGTCTCGATGCTACTTCTTTGCACCACTTGTTCCAAATGCAAACATCCTGTTGGCCTAGCCCGTGTCTTATGTCAGTGCCCTAGCTGTGTGGAGTGTGGAGAAATGGGACTTCAGTGTGTTAGCTGCTACTGCTGGGTAACAAACAGCCCCACATCTCAATTGCATGCAAAAATGGATGTTTGTTTTTCACGCGTCTGTGACTCAGCTGGAGGGTGCTTGTTCTGGGCTGCCCTCGGCTGGGTGTGCTCTCCCTCCAGGTGCGAGGCTGTGGAGTAGCAGGGTGTCTCATCCACCCGTCTCACAGCCTCAGACTAGCAGCTGGCCAACGTGCTCCATAGTGCTACCGGAGGACAAGTGGAATCATGTGAGCCTTCTAAGGTCCTGATGTGGAAACCGTATGCTGTCTGTGTAGACCTACATAAGAGTGTTACAAAGGCTGGGAACAGGAACAGAGGGGGACTGAGGCCCAATGTTTGATCAGTCATACCAGTGGCTTTGAGGATTCTGTTGTCAGTAGGGCTCACCTAACATTGTGGAGACTCCCCAGACTTGGAAGGGGACTCAGATGCTGGGCCACCAAAAAAAAAAAAAAAAAGCCTGCTCCATGGCTCCTGCAGCCAATCTACCTCCTGGTGGCCGGTCCTCTTCTCTGTCATGTAGGTTGGGGCTCTAAGTGTCCTGGGAGGGGGTCTTTGGGGAGTTCAGTTGGAGTGTGTCCAAGTCTCAGGGCACTGTGGTGTCACTGGAAGGCCTACCCCAGATGTCCCCTCAGCATGGGTGGTTTCCAGGGAGCCACTGGACTGTTGGCGCTGTCCCTGTGCTGCCATCCCATAAAGCCATCCCCTGGGTCCCTGCCCCTCAGTTCCAGCTTCTTGCTACCCTCTTTGGCAGCCCTGCCCTGTCCCCCCTTTAACCTACACTCAGTCTGGGGTGGGGGGACAGGGGACCTAGGTCCTCAGCAAACCCCTTCCTTTTCCATGGTAAATGGTGCGTTTCATGCCTGGCCATTTCTGGCTTCCTTCAGGTTCTCCCTTTTTGCTTCGTAATCAAACCTGGCTTTTGCTTTGCCTTTCAAAACTTTGGTGAGGGCCTGGTTTGGAAGTCAAAGACGGGCCCTGGATGGTGTTCCTCTTTGCCTTCCCGCTCCAATGGCCCGAATTCACCTCTGTGCAATGTGGGTACCCCGGATTGACTAAGATTCCATATAAGGCAGTGCAGAAAAGCAAGGCATGAAAACTAACTTCTCGAGGTAGGGTTTTCTTCCCTAACAGTTATTGAATGCTTGCGAGGAAGCAGGCGCTGAGCTAAGTGCTTTACATGGGTTATCTATTTAATCTTCCTAAGAGCCTGTAACGAGGAGTACCACCATCTGCATTTAACACAGGACAGCCTGGCTCTGAGAGGTGAAGTCACTTTTCTGTTGTCACACAGGTGAAGAATTGGTAAGGGCTGGACCACAAAAGAATGTTCAGGAGTTTAGGTTTATTTTATTTTATTTAAAAAAAAAATTCATTTATTTTGAAGATTTCTTTGTCAGAGAGGGAGAGAGAGAGAGCGTGCACGCACACACATGCAGGGAGAGCAGCAGGCAGAGGGAGAAGCAGGCTCTCCGTTGAGCAGGGAGCCTGACACAGGAATCAATCCCAGGACCCCGGAATGATGACCTGAGCCAAAGGAAACAGCCCAACCAACTGAGCCACCCAAGCATCCCTAAGTTTATTTTTTTAGTATTATTTTGTAAGATTTATTCAAGTAACATCCATGACCTCAAGACCAAGAGTCATGTGATCCTCCAACTGAGCCCGCCAGGTGTCCCAGGAGTTTTTTTTTTTTTTAAGATTTTATTTATTTATTTGATAGAAAGAGACACAGAGCGGGAACACAAGCAGGGGCAGAGGGAGAGGGAGAAGCATACTTTATGCCGAGCAGGGAGCCTGATGTGGGGCTCGATCTAGGATCCCAGGTTCACGACCCAAGCGGAAGGCAGTGCCTAACAACTAAGCGACCCAGGTTTTAATTTAGCTTGTATTTAGAAGCTTTATGCTGAGGAGTGCTATGGTCTGGATGCAGAGGAAGGGCATTCTAAGCAGGGAGAGAGCCTGTGGCAGAATGCAGTAAGACTGCAGTGGTGGACGTAAGAAAGGAAAGAGTGGGAGATGATGCTGGGGAAGCTGGCCAGGAACAAATGAAGCTAGACAGAACTATGAAGCAGAGGAGAGAAACTATACCCTGCAGGCAGCAGGTAGTGGCTTAAAAGGATTCACTTCTTAGCTCACACTGGGATGTGCTGTGTAACTAAAGTGAAATCA
The DNA here is from genome assembly GCA_004023965.1 of Spilogale gracilis. NCBI lineage: Eukaryota > Metazoa > Chordata > Mammalia > Carnivora > Mephitidae > Spilogale > Spilogale gracilis. The sequence goes on along the minus strand of PITA01003802.1, from coordinate 87,438 downwards.
TTCAACAATTGGACCCGCCCAGCCCCTTTGGGTCAGGATTGGCTGGAGAAGGACCTATGGCTGGGTAACCCTAGAGGGAGGAACACAGCTCTCCTTAGGGGTCAGGATGGACTTTCTGGACCTGGGGGCATTTGAGGTGGGTTTTGAGGGATGAATAGGAGTTTCCTAGGCAGAAAATGGTTCATTTAATGAACACTTCCTAACTCTCCCTCTGTGCCTAGTTTTGTGTTATCTCTGGGGACCCAGGAAAATAGAATGAATAGGCAAGTATAAAAGGAGGCTTAGGGGTGCCTGGGTGGCTAAGTCAAGTTGAGCATTCAACTCGTGATTTTGGCTCAGGTCATGGTCTCATGGGTTGTGAGATCGAGCTCCTGTGTCAGGCTCCTAGCTTAGCAGGGAGTCTGTTCAAGCACACTCTCTCTGAAATAAATAAATCTTTTTTTTTTTTTTTTTTTTTTTTTTTTTTTTTTTTTTTTTTTTTTTTTTTAAATGAGGCTACTCTACTTCAGCTCAGGTCATGATCTCAGGCTCTGGGATTGAGGCCCGCATCGGGCTCTCTGCTCAGCAGGGAGCCTTCTTCCTCCTCTCTCTCTGCCTGCCTCTCTGTCTACTTGTGATCTCTCTCTCTGTCGGATAGGTAAATAAAATCTTTAAAAATAAAAATAAAAATAAATGAGGCTTAAAGTGCACAGAACCTTCAAGGGATAGAGAATAAGCCTTAAGACTAAGGAATTGGTATGTCTTTGTCTTTTGTGCATCACACAGGGAACTTAAGCTCAGGAATGTTTGGGTAGGGTGAACATACTTTCAGCTTCTGATCTCAGTGGGTCTAGCAGGGAGCAAATAAGACCCTGGAAACAGCTGCCTTCAGAGAGTGGGTTCCCAGGTCATGGGACACACACAGGGACAGAGTTCAGAGAGCTCCTCAGGGAGGGTCTCTCAGAGGAGAGATGTGAAAGATGAGAAGGTGGAGGGTGCCATAAAGACACAGAAGCAGTCAGCAGAGGCAACAGTGCGTGCCAAGATCTGGAGATGGTATAGCAAGGAGGCTGGACTGGCTGGAAGAGAGGCCAGGGAGGCGGAAGGGGGACATGGGCCTCCTGGGTTGCCAGGAGGGTGGATTTTTTCTTAAGTGTGATGGAGAGCATGAGATCCACCCTGATTTACAGAGACATGGACTGCTCTGAGAAGCCCGCCCAGGCCATACTAGCGTTAGCAGCTTTCTTTGATGAGAGAAGAAAGCAAAAAGGTTGGGTTCTGCCCTGGTCAACAGACGCTTCAGCCTCGCCTTTCTTGGGACTGGGGGGTCAATGGAGCGGGAGGAGGGCTTGGGTCACCGTCCGGCCATTGCACAATATGCAGGCTCACAGCTTCCTCTGACTCATCACCAGGGTTTAGGACAGATTGAGTTACTGCTTGGGTGTGGGGTGAATGGGGGTGAGTAGGATAAGCATTGGCTCTTCACCTCTGCCCTGAGGGCATGGCTGGCCTGGTTTGGTGACCTGATAACCCCTGCTGCCTACCAAATCTTTTTTGTTTTCTTTGCCCAGAAACTGGCTTAGTGCAGGCATATGTAAGTGATCAGGGTAACCAGCAATTTCTGCGCACTTGTTATAAGCCAGGCACCTGACATGTATTAACAGCATTTAAACCTTACAAAACCCAGTGTGGAGAACGAAGCTGAGCTCTGCTGTCAGGCCTGAGGTCTAGTCCTGGCTCTGGCACTTAACTTTGTACAAGCAGCTGCCATTCCTACTCTGTCTCTGTTTCCTCTCCAGTATTATAGGATGGTGGCTGGAACTGGAAGCCACATCTGTAGAATGCCCAGCTCTACCTGACTCCCAGAAGCTGTGGTCTCAGTCAGTACTAGAGACAAAAAACAGTCTTCAAATAGACTTCAGCAAAAAAGAGAACAAATTATTGGCTCATAAAACTGAAAATGAAGGACTTTTCAGCTTCAGGCATGGCTGGATCCAGGAGCTCAATGTCTCTCTAACTTTGCTTCTTTTTCTCTATGTAGGGTCACTCTCTTGGGATATCTCTCTTAAGTAGTGAGCTCTGGCATTACAAATTTGTGTCATCTTTCAAACCAGCCATCCAAACAGAAAGGTGTTTTTCTCTTTCCAGTGGTTCAAGCAAAATTCCAGAATTGCATCTCACTAGGCAAACAAAATTACATGACTTCCCTGAGTCAACTGTTAAAGCAAAGCAATGGCCTCTGATGACTGGCAAAGACTTCCACCTTGGGAAGGCGTGTTTGTGGTAATGAAGCCCATGTCATCCACGTATCATGGACTAAAAACGGCAGAATGTTCCCTGAAGGGCAATTGGTTGTTGGCACCCAAAAGGGAAGGGCAAATGCTTATTAGGCAAAAAGGTTAGAAGACCACGAAAGTGCTCAAAACCATATGAACAAAAAGGATAAAATAAAGCAGTGGTAGTGCCCAGGACCATCCAAATTAAAATACATATATATTTAATATGGACATTTCAGTAAACAGTTGTAAAGTGTAAATAAAAACATGTCCAGAAAATCCCGCTCTGATCACCACCAGCAACCCCTCCAAGCCATCCCTCCCCTTCATAAAAAAAAAAATCAATTTGTTTTTCTTTCCCTTCTTCTCTCTCTCTCTTTCTTTTGGTGTGCTTTTTGTTCAATTAGAGCTGTTCCACAATTACCTAGCTGCCTCTCTTGGCTCCCACCCTGTCTGTGCCTGAAATTCTTGGAGCCTCCTAAATATAAACATTTGATATTGGTGGTCATGGTTCCTCTGCTTGGGAAGGAACAGTTAGATGTCAGAACCTCTCTTGTTTCCCTAGGTCACCCTCCTGCCACTGGGAAGACCCTGCTATGCTGTTCACTTCTGGATCTAGTCTAGGTGGGATTTCTGGACCTTTCCTATAGCACCTCATGGCAAACCTGTGTTCCTTCAGGCTTAAGGATCCAGAGAGTAGAAATTGGTCAAATGTAAGGTGATAGGGAAAGCAAGGTGTTAAAAATGATACCTGGGATTTGGGCTGTGGGGGCTGCTGACAAGGTTCAGGCCTCAGCTCAAATGCCTCCCCTACTTCCCTGACAGTGGCAGCCATGAGCCTCCCTCCCTCCCTATCATCAATATGCTGCCAGTCCAGGGTCATCTGGGTGGCTCAGTTGGTTAGGTGTGTTGGGCCCCATGTCCCGCTCCTTGCTCAGCGGGAGCCTGCTTCTCCCTCTCCCTCTGCTGCTCCCGCTGCTTGTACTCTGTCAAATAAATAAAAATCTTTAAAAAATATATTCTGCCAGTCCATTACTAGTTTTCTTTTTTTAAAAAAGTATTTTATTTATTTGACACACACACACACCCACCCCATGGACAAGGGGAGCAACAGGATCCCTGCTCCAGGGAGCCTGATGTGGGCCTTGATGGGAGGACCCTGGGATCATGACCTGACCCAAAGGCAGATGCTTAACCTACTGAGCCATCCAGGTGCCCCTAGCTTTACTTTCCACATCACAATTATTTCCATTAGAAATGTTCTTGGGTCATTTGTTGATTATCTGTCCCCGTCCCTAACTGCGCTCCCCGTAGGTCAGGGACCACATCTGCTTGCTCAGGCCTTTTCCCCCAGTGTGCCGGGCATATACAGGCGCTCAATAAATATTCGTTGAATGAATGAATGCATGAATGAGCAACTCCCTTAATTGGACCGAAAGCTGAACCAGTCCGAGCCCCGGCTCAGCATCGGGGAGCTACCTGTCCTTGCGGGTTGCTGGCCCCATCCTTGTAAACTGGAAGGTTTTGGGTCTGGCGGTCTCCTTGGGGGCTCCAGCGCCCCAGCCGGTCCGTGAACCATGCGTGTCCAATAGCCAGGCGGCCGCTGTCCAGCGGGCCAGGAGTCTACTCACTACGCATGTGCTCAAACCCTAGTCTTTTTCCAGCCCCCGCCTCATCCCCGCCTCCTCTGTTGGACCCAAGCGCGCCGCCAGGGCGTGCGCATGCGCTGTCGCCCCCGCGCCGCGCGGCGCTCCCGTACGCCTGCGCCGCACTCACGACCACCAAGGCGCCTGCGCCCTGTCCGCCGCCCGCGGGTCCGGCCGGCGCTTGCGCGGTGGCACTGGCGAGTGGGGCGGGGGTGAGGAGGTGGAGGAGGAGGAGGAGGAGGAGGCGGCGGCGAGAAGATGGCGACTTCGAACAATCCGCGGAAATTCAGCGAGAAGATCGCGCTGCACAACCAGAAGCAGGCAGAGGAGACAGCGGCCTTCGAGGAGGTCATGAAGGACCTGAGCCTGACGCGGGCCGCGCGGGTAAGGGGGCTGTCCGCCCCGACCCTTCGGGGCCGGGAAGGGAGGGAGGGGGCGCGTGTCCGGCGTGTGCACGGGGCGGGGGGCGCGCGGCGGGGGCGGGGCGCGCGCGGCGGGGCGGGGCTTGGCACAGCCTGAGGGTACAGGTGTCCCTACGCCTCGGGCTTCGTGGGCGGGACAGGTGCCCCCACATCACCCATACCTGCAAGGGTTCAGGTGCCTCCACATCATTGCTACCTGGAGATGGGGATAGGTGTTACTACATCATTATTATTTGGAGGGGACAGTGGCCTCTACATCATTACTATCTGTAGGGAGTAGGTGCCACCACATCGTTTGCTGAGGAGGGGCAGGTGTCCCTACATCCTTGCTACCTGCGGGGGTCAGATGCCTCCATATCACTGCTACCTAGGGGAGACAGGATGACACTGGTGTATGAACTGGGCGCTGCCTGCAAGCATCGTTGTTACCTGGGGAGGGGGGTGGATAGATGTTCCCACATTGTTGGTACCTGGTGTGGGAAAAGTGTCCCAACATCATTGCAACCCGAGGGTAACAGCTGTCCCCACATCATTGCTACCTGAAGGGACAGGTGTCTCTACATCTTTGTCACCTGTACCTTCACTCCCTGGGTGTTGGAGGAAGGACAAGGTATCTTCATTTGTAGACTTGAGGTAGGATAGGTATTTCTCCCTTTCGGATTATCTGAAGGAAAGTTTTGGTGCCCTCTTCTGTGGGGACCTGAGGGTGGTCAGGAAGACAGATTGCTCTCCATCCTAGAGCTTGGAGTGGAGACAGCTACCCCTTCCCCATGTAGCCCATATGGTGGGGACCAGGTTGTGTTCCTCCCACTGAGACAAGGGACAGCTGGCCACGGATGGCTCCTGGCCTCTCAGGACCAGGGTGGAAGGACAGTTCTTCCTCAAGTTGCTGGGTGTTTGGCATGCAGGGGCAAGCCAGGTGACCTGCTAATCTCACCTGGGAAGCTACTGTGAGCCCTGAGAGGAGTTGGAGGCCTGGCTCTTCTTCTGGGCCCATCTCTCAGGCCACAATGCATGGAGGTCCCAAGCTCCTCAGGCCTCACTATCCTTTTTTTGTCAGGTCTGTCTAGCAGGTCCTTCCTTGTGGGTCAAAGAGGAGAGCATGCTTTGCACAGGTGGCAATAAGTCTCTGCTGATTCCTGCACAGTGGTGGGACCTCCTGGTCCTGCATCCTAAGGTCTTGGGGAGGGTTTGAATGGGAGCTGCAGACACCCATATGTTTGGTTTCTGGATTTGGCCTCTGATCTGACTGTCCCAGGCAGAGATACCTCTGTGACATGAGCCTCAGTCTCTGATTCTTCAGGTGGAACTTTCAGTCATACTCTTTTCTAATTAGTTCCTCGTTTCTCTGTGAGATCATGACCACATAGGCTAGAATGTGTTTCTTCATTTGTCTGCCTTTGTTTGACTCATATTGATGGGGTGCTCACCATTGACCAGGTACCTGCTCCGCAGCTTATGTTCTAGTGTAGCGTGTAGAGAAAGAGATGGTCGGTACATGAATGAATGAAAGCAAGCAAGCAGGCACCTTGAGTGTCCCCATAAGAGCAAGAATGTCCCTTTTATCTTGTCTCATGCAGTCGGTGTATGTAGTGTGACAGGAAGAAGGGGGGTCATACTAAGTTGATGGCTGTTTTCATGACTGGAGGTCCGGTTTCTGCATTGGGGTTGGACTGTATTACTGTTTTTAAAAAGATTTCATTAAAATAACAGCTTTATTGAGATATAGCTTGTGTACTGTAAAATTCACTTGTGGAAAGTGTAAAATTAGGGGTTTTTAGTGGATTTTACAGAGTTGTGCAACTGTTACCAGCGTCTAATTCCAGAATACTTTCATCACCCTCGAAAGAAATCCTGTCCCCATGTGCAGTCACTCCCCATTCCTCCCTCCCTCAGCCGCCGATAGCCAAACAATCTGCTTTCTGTCTCTATGGATTCACCTGTTCTGGACATTTCATATACATGGGATCCTACAATGTGTGGCCTTCTGTGTCTGGGTTTCTCTTTTCAAGGCTTATCCACATTGTAGTGAAAATCAGAGAACTTCATTGCTTTTAATGGCCAAGTAATACTCCATTGAATGCAGGGAGCACATTTGCTTATGTGTCCTCTGTTGATGGCGTTAGAAAAGATATGCGGACAGCCGTTTTCTCGGTCCTGGTAACCATTCTCTGTCTCTTCCCTTCTTCTCTGTCATCTTCCTTTATAATGGGAGTTGGGCGTGAGCCCCGGGTAGAGGTGAGCTTACACTGGATCTTGTGAGACAGAGCAGTGTTCTGTATGGGGGTGATTGTGTCCCGCAGGGACATTAGGCAGTGTCTGGAGACATTGTGGTTGTCTTGTCTGGGGAAGGAGGGCACCCCGGGCATCTGGTGGGTAGAGAACAGGGCTGCTGCTCAGCACCTCACGAGTCACAGGTGGCCCCCACCACAGCAGTAGTGGTCAGGGGCTAAACATCAGCAGGGCCGAGGCTAAAAACCCTTCAGTTTGGAGGAAATGTTGAGGGAGCAGGCGTATAAGCTTAGCACCTGGGCAGATAGAGTTCAAAGCTCTGCAGCCAGCTGTATGGCTGGGCCATCTTGGCCAGGCTGGTGGCTTTTCCCACACCTCAAGCAAGATGGGCAGGCTTTCCAGGCCTGTTGGGCTGTTGCATGTGATGAGTAGTGCATCCCCAGTGCCCAGTGCTGGTGAGCGAACCCTCCCGCTGCAGGCTTCCCTCCTGCCCTCCTGTGGCTGCAGCCTTCCCCTGTGACAGCTGCCAGAGTTTTGCCCATGTCTGCGAACAGGTGGGATGTGGCCACTTGGGTACCTACTCCTTCCCCTGAGTTCTTTAGGACAGCATGCCCAGGCATCAGTCTAGGGTCCTTGGTGGTGATAGGCATGCCATTACCAAGTGAAAGCCCGCAGTCATTCGGCCTGATGCATAAATCCAGGCTGTGACCTTACCCAGGGGCAGGGACTCTTAAGGACCAGGTTGGTTGTGAGAATGAGGTGCGAAGTTGGGGAGACTGCTTTCAAGTCACAGGGTAGAAGAGCCAGTGCGTGAGTATTCCATTCTTGTCCTCAGACTTGGGGGAGCCCGAGGTGCAGGGAAGGCTGTGGTGCTCCGCTGTGTGACTTTGGGCAGGTCTCTTAACCTCTCTTGGCCTCAGAATCTTGACATGTAAGGTTGGGGCAGCACATTTCAGGGACTGTCCAGGGACCATGTTGGGTGCTGGGGAAACAGCAGCATCTGAGGCATGTAAGGGCCATGGCCTTGGGGAGCCAGTGTGGTTTTAGAGGGGACAGGAGAGAATTGCTAAATGAATAAAACAGATATTCTCAGAAGCGACGGAGTGATGTGCTGGGACTGGCCAGGGTGGGAAGTTGACACCCTGACCGTGAGATGCAGCCCCCCCACACTGGGGAAGAGCACCCCGGCAGGCAGGCACAGAAGCCCTAAAGTGGGAAAGGCTTGGCGAGGTTGAGGACAGATCAGGAGACAGTGAGCCTGGCATGTAGAGAGAGCGAGAGTCAAGGTGAGGTTGGCATGGCTTGGTGAGCGCTGGATTTCACCGAGGGAGGGGCCCTAGGAACGTTTGTGATGGCAAATGCCTTGATCCTTTGCTTTATTTAGACACAGTTCCCAGTACATTCAAGCTACTCACCTAAAGTATATCACCCAGTGGTTTTTAGGATGGTCACCGAGTCGTGCGACCATCACCAGTCATTTGGAATGTTTCCATTGCTCTGAAAGGAAGCCCCACACCCCTTCCCCTAGCCCCTGGCACCCACTCATCTGCTCCCTGTCTCTGTATTTGTCCATTCTGGACATTTCATATATGTGGAATCGTGAACCACGTGGCCTTTTGTGTCGGCTGCTCACTTAGCCCGAGGTCCTCAGGGTTCATCCTGACACTGTAAGGTGTGTCAGCACTTCATTCTTTGTAAAAAACAAATTGTGGTGAAATGAGTAGATCATAAAATTCACCACCTTCACCATTTATAAGTGGACAGTTCCGTGGCCATAAACACATTCACAGTGTTGGGCGTGTGTGTCATTTCCTTTTTAAGGCTGTGCAATACTGCTTTATACGTTCCATATATCCATTCGTCCATTGAGCGACGTTTGGGTTGTTTCCACCTTTGGACCATTGTGACTGTCACTGCCATGGATTTTGGCGGTTAGGAGCTTGTGTGGCTGCAGCTCTTCTCCCTTGAGTGGACACCAAGGAGCGGAGGTCACATGGTAGGTGCCAGGTCATAGTGTCACTGTCCGCTCCACCATTTGAGGGCTCTTCATGTCTCACAAAGGCGGCTGTGGGCTGAACGGGCCAGGGGATGAGAGGGGAAGTTGGCAGATGGCAAGAGGCTGCGGTGGCACCCAGGTTAGGGATCGGGGAATGGTGGCTTGAGCAGGGAGGTGTCTGTGGCAGTGACCAGGATTAGTGGCTTTGGGTGATATTTTGGCAGCTGAGCTGCCCGGATATGCAGGTAGAGCTCATGTAGGGGAGTGAGGGGAAGGAGTCTGGAGTGTGTCACCTGCCTACCAGGGACTCAGGACGCAGTGGGCTCTGCATGTGACCAATCACTAAACATCCCAGGGAGTGGCCCCTGGGCCAGAAGAAGCCCACCCGCAGAGCAAAGCAGTCTGTGGTGGCCCAGCCAGGGCGGCCAGTTATGGCTGCACTGAAGGAGGGTGTTCTCCTGGCCCTACCCTGTTACGGGGGTGGCTCTCACAGGCTGGAGGAAAACGGGTCCCTGGGCGGCAGGCATAGCGCAGCGGTGGCTCGGGTTCGCTGAGCGTGAAGGCCGCCCCCAGTCCTGGCCCTAGTCCTGGCTTTGGCACCGTTTTGCCTCTGTGCCGGCTGCTTCAAGTGTCTAGTGCCATCTGCAGCCTCAACACACACGCATGCAGGGCTCCCCGAGCTGCTCTGTTTGAGAGGCTAGAGTGAGCCATCTCCCACCCCCAGAAAGCCCCAGCAGGCTCAGTGCTCTCCAAGTTGTGAGTTGCATGCTGAGGATCGGGTTGAGTAGGATAGGGGCCTCTAAAAAGATCTGTCCATGTTCTGACCCCCCAGAACCTGTGGCTGTGACCTTGTTTAGAAAACATGTCTCTGTAGATGAGATCAGGGTAAGGATTGTGAGATGAGATCATCTTAGATTTAGGGTGGTCCTAAATCTTGTGACTGGCGTTCTCGTAAAAAGAGAACGCACAGCCACATGTGGGAGAAGGCTACATGATGATGGTGACGGAGGCAGAGACTGGTGTGATGCTGCTAGGAGCCAAGGATGCCTGGAGCCCCCAGAAGCTGGAAGAGACCAAGAAAGATACCGCCCCTAGAACCTCCAGAGGGAATGCGGCCCTGCCCCCACCTGGATTTCTGAAGTCTGGTCTCTAGAACTGTGAGGGAATAAAGTCCTTTTGTTTGACACTGCTCAGTTTCTGGTGCTTTGTGACGGTGGCCCCAGGTCACTCTACCCCCAGGCTAAGTCGGTGTCTGGGTGCCTTGCTGAAACCACCTCTGGACAGTGGGCTTAGGGGGTTGTCTGCAGATGCACACATCTGTCTTTCTCTGACCTGAGCAGGTCGTGAGGCCTTACCATTGAGGCCTAGAGGGAACCCTTCATTCATCCATTGTCAGGAACTGCGGACCCTCACCCCACTGCTGGCCCCAGGCCAATGGTGAGTAAGCCAGAAGGATGGTAATAGGAGCAAGGCCCCGGGGTGAGATGAGGGTTTATCCTAAGGCGGTGGGTCAGGTTTGCCCTCTTGATTCCTGATCCCTGCCTGGCACCGTGTGGCCTTCACTCAGTCCTTGATTCTTGATGCTCAGCCCTGCTCAGAGAGGAGGTGTCCTAGCTGGAAAGAGGTAGAATTGGTGCTCAGCCCCGAGACAGTCACACAAGATGTGTCCGAAACAAGGAATTAAAACCACAGACTGGAACCTTCTGTTGCTTGCCAGAGCACATTTGGTCCCACTTGGGCCTTGATTTCTCTGAGATGTGATTGTTTTTGCAGCTAAGCGCGTGTTCCTCCTGTGACCCAGGCATACATATTTCTTGCCATTAACTATTGTCATCATAGAGGTGGTGGCTCTGGGGTGCATCACATGCCCCTTTGTGTGCGACCCGTGGCTCTTCTCCCTCTGAAAGTCACTACCCAGATCAGGCCGGGTGCTCCAACTCTCCACAACCTGTAAGAGACAAGCTCCTAAGTTGTCCTTTGGAAGGAGGCTTTTCCTGAGAGCCCCAGCTCTTTTCCAGCCTTTCCATGCATGCTTCCCACAGGTGACTGTTGAGTGTCTCCCACCAGCCTGAGGTCCTGTGTAGAGAACCCCTCCCAAAGCTCACACCCAGCCCCTGATACCCCTGGTTCCATGCACACTACAGGTCCAGGAAGGCCTCCTGGATTCCTCAGAGCAGGTGGGCCCCACCTCTGCCCACCCTGGCCACCTGCCACTGCCTAGTGAATCTGTATTCATGGCATTTCCTCTCCTGAGCACGTCCCCATGACATGAAAACGGGGGCTCAAGCAAACACATGCTGGGGGTGGGGGGTTGGCTGAGAGACAGGCATGGGAACGGAGGGCTTAGTCCCAAACATGCCTTCTCACTTCCTTGACTGTGACCCAGGTGACAGGGCTAGAAATTAGTGTTTCATGGCCTCCCAGCACCCAGCAACAAACAAAAAATTGAAATAGCTTTCTCTAAGGAGTCCTGCCTCTCCTGTCTGTGGGGGAGAAATTGATAAAATCCATTCCCTTCTGTTTAATGTAGAATGCTAGTGGGAGCCCACTGAATTGACTTCTTATCCCGCTAATGTGGAGTTCAGCAACTGTGCTCATTTTTGTAAATAAAGTTTTATTAGAGCGTGGTTGTACCTGCTGATTTGTGTCTTATCTCTGGCAGAGTTGAGTCATTTTGACAGAGACTGCATGGCGTGCAGAGGCGAAAATGCTTACCATCTGGAGCTTTGTAGAAAGTTCACGGGTGCCGGGACAATGGGTCTTGCCTGCAGTTTGAGACCTGCTGACTTAGAGCAACAGGGAAGGTTGGGAAGGTGGCGGGTGGGGGTTCTGTCCCTTTGGGGGCCTCTAAACCACCTGTGAGATAAGGGATACAAACTCTTGGGCTCCCCTCAGATTCTGCTTCTACAGATCCAGGTGGGAGCCTGAATTCTGAGTCGGGACCTGAAGAGCCAGCCACTCAGGCCTTTCTGGCAGTCCCGTGCCCTGTGGTCATCAGCGCTGTGCCATGCAAAGGGAGAGGGTTGGCCTTGGCGGGGGGTGAATCAGCTGCCTGGCCCTCGTTTGGTGGTGCAGTGGTGTTTGTAGGTCCATAGAGCCATGGAAGGTGTTCCACTGTCACTGTTACTAAAGCTGGCCCTGGGGACAGTGCCAGGTGACTCTTGTCTTTGCAGTGGGCCTTCTGGTCCTGGTTGGGATTAATTAGATCTCTTGGTCACAGCTGGGCCGTTGCAGGCATTGTGGAAGGCTACACATCAGCCCTTTTGTGCTGCTTTCCTGTGCTGGGGGCTTTCTGGTCTTAGCTCAGGGGTCTGGGGCTCCCTCTGGTGCTGTTCTATGAGACGAGGCAAATGTACCTCAGCGGTCAGGATTCCGAGACTGTGGTGCTAGCGATTTCTTTTAAATGGGACCCTCTGGAAAATGCCATGCTAATGTCAGGGGTGGGATCCGGTCTGGGGCGAGACCGGGCTGAGCGCAGTGCCTGGGAGAAAGCATCAGAGACAAGTGGTGCGGGGGGCTCACCCCAGCCTGTTCTGCCTCCAGGGGCATTTGGCAACTTCGGGGACCTTTTCGGTTTTCATGTCTCAGGCCGGGAGGATGCTGTTGGCAGGTAGTGGGTGGAGTCTGGAGATGCTGCCCAGCACCCTGCAGTGCCCTGGACAGCCCCAGCCCAGAGAATGATCCGGCCCCAGGTGTCTGTGGTGCCCAGGCTGAGCAGCCCTGCTCTTGCAGCCCCCCATGTGCCAGGATCGTGCAGGTGCAGAGGGACCGGGAGCGGGGGTGGGGGAGGCCCCAGTTCCAAGCTACAAGCATGAAGCCTAGTGACAGGTAATAACGGCTTCAGGCAGTTGATGGTCTTCTCCCTGGTTTATAGAGGGGGAGACTGAGGCTTGAAGAATGTCACAGCATTAGAGACAGGTGAGCTGGGATTTGACCTGAGTCTCCTGTGTGTTTTCTCTCTTCTCATGCTACTCTGGGGGTTTGCCACCTGGTCAGGGTGGACCAGGGCCTTCCAGGCTCCTGAAACCCTGTGCTCGAGGAGCATAGACTACATGGGCAGAGCAGCTGGGAGGGAGGCAGGGAGGGTGGTGGAGGGCCTTGGGCTGGACCCTGTGTGTGGGCCATGGGGAGCCATGGAAAGTTCCAGCAGGATGGCAGCAAGAGTGACACGAAGATGCAGGGAGTGGCAGGAGCCAGCCTTGCTAGAGCCCATGGGCATATGCCCAGTGGGTTGTTGTGGTAACCCACGAGGAAGCCTGCTGCTTCTCTTGCTAAGCAGATGAGAAACGAGTGGGAGAGGTGATTGGCTCCCTGTGCAGAAGGAGCTGGGTTTGAACCCATGTCTGGATCCGGGGCTCATGTTTTTCTTAATGTAGGCATAGAGGACCCTGTTGTATGCTGAACTTCAGTTCATATCCATCTGTTGAGAAACGTGGAGGCTGTCCCTGTTTTTTTGCAAACCAGACATTCGTTGTTAGTGCCCATGGGTGCATGTACCCAGGCATGGCCTCACCTGTGTGTCCTTTTGCCCCACAGTGGGGAGGGGGCATGTAGCAGTTTGGGGTGGACCATGGGACAAAGAGAGGGCTGATTTGGGACATTAGAGAGTAATGATGACAGAATTAATCAGGAGGTGAGAGGAAGGAGGGCAAGGTGAAGGCTCCCTGGCTGTGATGGGGGAACCAGAGAGAAAGGGATGGGGAGGGAGAGTCCCACTTTGCCTTGGAGCTTGTAGGATGGAATGGCCCCCTGGTCCTGTCTGGGGTGTCTCTGACCCCTTGCCCTGCCTCAGGCTACCACATCCAGCCTCATCCCAGGGCAGAGGTGGGTACCTTGCCCTGGCTGGGTGTGGTCGTGGTGCTGCTGGCCGGATGGGGGTCCAGGTGTGCAAACAAGGAAGCCACGGCCTGCCTCACGGGCCAAAGACATGGAGAGAGTCAATATTTATTGTTTGCCAAATGGAAACGAAGTGCAGAAAGTGTGGGGGGATTCTGTAGCACCTGCTGCCCGGCCCAGGGCCACGGCTGCTAGGCTTCTCCTTGCTTCCTGGGGGAGTTTAGACCTGGCTGAGCTTTCTCAGTGCTCCTCTCCGTCTCTGTGAAGCAGGGGTCCCAGTGGTCTCTGGTCGGACTGTGGTCAGATGTAGGTTAACACACTTGATGCATCCAGAATGGGGCCAGTGCGGAGGTGCTCTCTGCGTGGTCGCTGCTGCTGCTTCTGATGTTCCGGGGGTGTGTGCACAGTGAACACATGGTGGCGCTCGGTGGGCACTCTTCCCGTGGCAGGCGTTCAGCAGGCACACTGTGTGTGCTTAGCAGGTGCTCAGGAGCGCTTGGCAGCAGGCACACGGTGGACTGCGGGTGAGCACACGGCTTACATTCAGCAGGCAGTTAGCCCACACACGGTGCGTACTTGGCAAGCATTCAGCAGGTGCACAGTGTGTATTCAGCAGGCATTCAGCAGGCACACAGTAGGTGCATAGTAGGCATTTGACAGGTGCTAAGCAGACACTGGATTGACTGGGTGCAAGTGTCCTTTCTCACCACACATTCAGGCTTCTTTCCATCATGTAGCAGGAGTATGATGTGTGTTCCTCTTCTCCATCGGGAGACACATCCGAGGTGCTGAGGGGCCATGGAGCCAGGTGGGGAGCACAGTGGTCTTCCTGGAGCTTCAGTTTGGCCGAACAACTTCAGGGAGAAAGTCTAAGTATTGAGCAGGCATGGTGTGTTATGGGGTGGACTGCACACCTATATGGGCTTGGGGTCAGTGGGCCTAGGGCAGCGTGGTGCCCTGGGACGGAGCATAAGAAGCATCAGGGTTGTCCAGTGAGGTCTCCCTGCAGTGACCACAGTTTGGACTGGAAAGTCCATTCCTTCAGTCAGTATTTATTTATTTCTAGAGATTTTATTTATTTGAGAGAGCACGTGCATGAGTGAGAGATAGGGAGAGGCAGAAGGAGAAGCAGACTTCCTGCCAAGGAGGGAGCCTGATATGGGCCTCGATCCCAGGACCCTGAGATCATCATTCAGTATTTATTGAGCACCTACCCGGTGCTGTGTCCTGGGGAGGCCTTGCAGAACAAGTCACAGGAAACGGTGGCCCCTGGTCCCCAGCCCTGAGGTCATGACTCTAAGACAGTGAGATGCGGTGGGGACCCTTGGGGCAGGTGATGTTTGAGCAGAACTCAGGGGATGAGGGTGAGCCATGGGGATGGGGAGCGTGAAGCTTGTCGTGGGAGAGAGCCTGACCTGACCGAGCTCAGTGAATGGGTAGCTCATGGACCCTGGTCAGTGGTCAGCATCTTGTAGTGGGCTGCTCTGGGAAGGTTTTAAGCTGGGTTCTGATACAAGATGTAGGCTTAGCAAAGATCCCTCTGGCTGCTGTATGGGGGGGTTGCAGGGACCTGAGAGGGGGCTGGCGCAGGGGTCTCCTTCCCTTCCCGCCTCCCTCACCCCAGCAGTTTTGCTGTTAAGACCTGGAGTCCTAATTTCATATGTGAAATTCCTCTTTGTCTGTGGTCCTAGCCTGACACCCCACTGGTCACAGGGTCTTCACTCCAAAGGTGGGGCGTGGCATTCTGTCCAGAGGAGTGAGTCTCTGCTTCGAAGGACAGATTCCTGAGTCAGCTGTTCAGTGCACCAGCACCCATTTCCAGCCAGAGCCTCAGAGCTCCGTGGTTTCTCCCTCACTGCCTAGGACTCCACTCTCAAGCGGGTCCCCTGAGAACTTTGCCCGCCGCCTTCCCTGCCCGCTGAGCTTGCAGGGAGAGCTCTCTGCCACACCTTTTTTTTTTTTTTAATTAAAAAAAATATGTTTCAAAACTTCGATGAAAATTGAAAACAAAACCCAAAGTGCTTCCCCTTTCTTCTGTGCATCCGACACGGCTCACCTGGGCACAGAGGGTGGGTGAGTGCATGCCAGCTGGTCATTTGCCTGGAGCTCTCGGGAGGAAGTGTCGTCCCAGCCAGGCACAGTGCCCAGGGCTGGCTCTGCCGGGCCAGCCAGTCCTCAGGCTGGGGGGCTGGATAGTTGGGGACCGGGGGAGGCAGAGCACGTCACAGCCTGGCTGAAGAGCCTTTCTCGGTAAGCTTGGTGGTTCTCAAGGAGCTGAAGAAGCAGGCTCCTGCCGCCTTCTTCCGTGGGTCCTTCTGCACCTGTGAGCGTCATGCTTTCTCGGTCCCTTCTGTCTTCCCAGGCAGGCGGGGTTTGATAGCTGTAATTAGGACGGGCGCGGCTCATTAAATCATCACAGAATCAATGCACAGCCCCGGGAGTGATTTGTAAGCTGAGCAGCCTCAGTCTTTGCCTGCAGGTGGCAAGGAGATGCTAATTCCCTCTCTGCCTCTCAGCACATGCTGAGGGAGGAGCCCTGAGGGTCCGAAGCCCAGCCCTGCTTTGGGCCACTTGTGCCCTAAGAGCCTGCCCACCGCTCCGCCCTATCACCCCAGCCCCTGGCCAAGTGGCTCCCTCCTGTTCTAGCCCTGCTTCTGCTGGCTTCCCTCGAATGACTCCACTTCTCAGTGCCTCAGTTTTCCTTCAGTAGAGTTGTGCAGCTTAGGACATGCCTACCACAAGTGTTTGGCTCCTTGCCTAACTGGCATCAGGGTGCCCTGTAGGGCAGCTGTGAAGGCAGGATCTTACCCTTTGGACCCATGTGCCGTGGTTTCACATGATAGAGATGACACGATATGGTTTATGAAACATTTGCTTGGTTTTATTTGGCGGGGGAGCAGTGGGTGTATTCATTTCTCTCCACGTTTCCTTTTTCTTTTTTTCTTTTCTTTCTTTTTTTGGTAAAAGATTTTTGCTTATTTGAGAGAAAGAGCACGCACACAAGTGGGGGGAGGGGAAGAGGGGGAAGAAGCAGAGAGCCCGATGCGGGGCTCGATCCCACAACCCTGGGATCATGACCTGAGCTGAAGGTAGACCCTCAGCCGACTGTGCCACCCAGGTGCCCCATTCGCTTTTTCTTTTGAGATAGTTTTAGATTTCCGCGAGTACAGACTACGTCCATACCTCCTCACCCCCACCCTTGAACATGTCACATGACCAGCGTGGTCCGGTCAATCCAGGACAGCAGTGTCGCCACACTTCTATTGACTAGGCTCCCGACTGCGTTTGGATTTCCCCCAGATGTCCCCCAGTGACTTTTCTCTGGCCCAGGATCCCGTCCAGGCTCCCACGCCACGTTTGGTCATCATGTCTCCTTGGTCTGCAACCCACGACCATTGCTCAGGGTTTGTGTGTCAGCCGTGACTTTCAAGCCCTTGATGAGAACTGCTCAATCTTTTTGTTGCTCAGGGTGGTTTGTCTGATGTTTTCTTGCAGTTGAGCTGAGGTGGTGTGTTTTGGGCAGGAATCCCACAGTGCTAATTTTCTTTTTATATTTTTCCTTTCCTCAAGTTGTGGTAAAAAATGTACATAAAATTTACCATCTTACTCATTTTTAAGTGGATGACTCAGTGGGTTACGTGTCCAGCTCTTGATTTCGGCTCAGGTCATGATCTCAGGGTTGTGAGATCGAGCTCTGCGTTGGGCTCCATGCTCAGCACGGAGTCTGCCTGGGATTCTCTCTCTCCTACTCCCTTTGTCCCACCCCTCATCCCCATTCATGCATGTGCACTGTCTCTTGCTCTCTCACTCTCAGATAAATCTTAAAAAAAAAACCCAAAAGTACCCGTGCGGTTCATGGGCATTAAGCACATTCTCACTGCAGTGCTACCAGCCCCACTGTCCATCTGCCGAACTTTGGAGGGAACTCTGTTGCCATTAAACACTAACTCCCCATCCCCTCTCGCCCTGTTCCTGGTACCCACCATTCCGCTTTCCTGGCTCTGTGAATTTGACCACTTCTAGAAACGGACTCATAGGATTTGTCTTCTTGTGACTGGCGTATTTCATTCAGCATAACGTCCTCAGTGTTGGGGTATGTGTCTATGTTGTAGTGTGTGTCAGAATTTCTTTTCAGGGTTGAATAATACTCCACTGAATGTACGCATCACATTTGATTCATCCGTTCATCTTTCAGTGGACACTTTTTGGCTCTTTTGAATAATGGTGCTGTGAACATGGGGGCATGAATCCCTGCTTCCATTTTGGGGGCGTATACACAGAGGTGGAATTGCTGGTTAATTTTTTGAGGAACTGCTGGGCTCTTTTCCACAGCAGTTGTGCCGTTTCCCGTTCCCACCAGCAATGCACAAAGGTTTCCGTCTCTTCACAGCCTCGCCAACACTTGTCCTTTTCTGGTGTTTTTTGTATCTCATCCTTGTGACTGTGAGATGGTTCCCATTGTGTTTTGATGTGTGCTTCCCTAATGATGAGTGATGTTGAGCATCGTTGGCCATTTGCAGATCTTATTTGGAGAAATGTCTATTCAGGTCTTTGGCCCGTGTTTGAATTTGTTTTTTGCTATCGAGTTGTAGGAGTTCTGGGCACGTTCTGGATATTAATCCCTTATCCAGTGTATGATTTGCAGACGTTTTCTCGCGTTCCTTGAGAACGGGGCCTTTATGCGGTGTCTCTTCTGTCCTTCGTTGCACAAATGGTTTTAATTTTGATAAAGTCCAGTTTATGTATTTTTTTTTGTTGAGTGCGCTTTTGGTTTTATAGCCAAGAAGTCACTGCCAAATCTAATATTATTAAGCTTTTCCTTTGTTTTCTTTATGGTTTTAGTCCTCAGTCTTTGACCCATGTTGATTTTTATATGTGGAATAAGGTGCGGGCCCAACTTTATTCATCGCATGTGGAGATCCAGTTTTCCCAGCACCTCGTTGAAAAGGCTGTCCTTTCTCTCTTGAATGGTCTTTGCACCCTTGTCAAAAATCATTTGACCACGCATGCAAGGGTTTATTTCTGGGCTTTCTATTCCATTGGTTTCTAGGTCTGTTTTTATGCCAGTACCACACTGTCTTTGTTACTGTAGCTTTGTAGTAAGTTTAGAAATCAGGAAGTGTGAGTCCGCCAACTTTCTTCTTTTTAAAGATTGTCTTGGCTATTTGGGGTCCTTTGAGATTTCATATGAATTTTATGGTAGCCTTTTCTGTTTCTGCAAAAATCATTGTTGGGATTTTGATAGGGATTGCACTGACTCTGTAGATTGTTTTGAGCACTGTTGCCATCTTAACACTATGAAGTCTTGCTCTTCGCCTCCTAGCTGTGTGATCCCGAGCAAGCATATACCTGACAGGTTCCCATCACCAGTCCTCAGATGCACTCGTGGAGGGCATCAACTCTGTCATCTCAAGAATAGCCCTTAGTAGTGGAGCTGCAGGAATTGGTGCTCTGAGGAGGAAGTGGTGTCTGCTGACTGCCTTGAGGAGCCACTGACTTAGAGGAGAGAAGAGGCCGTGGGAAGGTGGGGCCGAGCTGGGGAGGGCTGCCTGGAGGAGGAGAGCTCTGTGGTAGGACAGGCGGGGAAGGGTCTTTGGGAAAAGGAAGAATGATGGGTATGGTGGCACAGAAGCTTGAAGAAGGATTGTCTGGGGCGTGACTGTGGCATAAGATGACTCTCAGTAGGGGGCGAGTGGTGAGAGAGGAGAGAGAGGGGTGGAGGTCAGATCTGGAAGGGCCCTAAGAGCCAAGGTGGGGGAACTTGGGCACTGTCCAGAAGCTAGCTGATGTGGTACAGAAGGAGAGACTCAGAATTAGCTTTAGGTCTTAGGGAGAGCTTGAGAAAAGATTGGTTGAGGGGGAAGCAAGAGACCAGATGTGGGAGGCATGGGGTCCTGGGGAGCTCAGGAGCTGTGAGAGGTGCTGCCAGGCCAATGAGGGTGCAAGGCCCGAGGAGGGCATGGGCTGCAGCACAGGAAAATCGTGGTGCCACCTGCTGGGACCAGGAGGAGCAGGAGTGTGGAATAGAGGATTCAGGAGGACATGAGCCTGGTCAAGGGGCTGCTGGGATAGAGGAGGTTCCTCTGAGCATTGGGGGGGTGTTCCGAGGGCAGGGCCAGGTGGCACTTGGGAGTTGCTGGCCGACTTGGCATTCAAGACCTCCCGGGGAGGGGTGGCACATGAGGGACACAGGGGCCTGAGCCCTCGCAGAGTCATCTTTGAAGGAGTTGGGAGCGGGGACCACAAGGCAGAGGCCAGAGGAGAAACTGTGGGATGAGGGGGTGGGAGGAGGTCCCCTTGTTAGGGTGGCCACCGATGCCAGGCTGGAGAGGCTCCTTCAGTGAATGAGTGTGTGACCAGTGACTGCTCGGAGCCTGCTGGTGCAGGGAGCTGTGGGGCTGCGGCTGCTCCTGGGGCAGTTGGTGCCAGGTGGCGCATGGGGACGGCTGCATCGAGTGCAGCGGTACTCCAAGTGAGGGGTGCTCAAGGGGGTAGGAGAAGGTGCCCCTGGTAGGGGGCACAGGAGCTGTGGAGGCTTGGCACGGGGGGGGGGCATGTGTGTGAGAAGGCGGAGCACAAGGGGACTGTCCTGGGAGTGCCCCACTTAGCCTCACGTTCCTACAGGCATGATGGATGTCATCCCAAGGGTGGCGGCAGGAACCCACAGCTGCTGGTTCAGGGAACAGGTGGAGTGGTGGGTAGCAAGGACAGCTGTGGCACCTTTCCTAATTCTCCAGTAGCCACATGGTCTGAGTTGGGGTCTGGACAGGACGGAGGGAGACATTAGGAGGAAGGCTGTCCCACACCTGCATGGGGGTGAGAGAGGGACAGACAGAGTGTCTGGCCAGGGGCTGTGTGTCCATGAGAGGCTGCGGGCAGGAATTGGGGTGAGCCAGCATGCCTGTGGACACCCTCCTGGGACCCTCTGGGAAGCTCTTAGTCCATCCAGGGGTGCGACCTAGGAGCACTCAGCCCCTGGGACAGGTGCCTGCAGGTTCTTCCTGCCCTGGGCAGTCTTCCTTGTATCTGGAAAGCAGCTAACCAACCACATGTCTTGTTGGGCCCCATCCTGGAACGTACTGGAGTCAGGGGTCCCATCCCTATCTGCTCTGTGTCCCATCTACCAAGAATGAACCCCCTACTCCCACGTTGCCTGCCTCACCCTGTTCCCTCATTCAGCTCCTCCTGGCACGGAGGATTCGGTGCAAGGGAAGGTGGCTCAAGTCACTTTGGCCTAAATCTTTCTGGTGGATTCTCATCATACTCACAGTGAGGTCCCTTGAGGCTCTGAGCCTCCCCCTGCCCCAGCCTCCTTGTTTACTGGTGGGCAGCCTGGCCCCCTTGTCCCCTCCATGCTGGTCCTCCCATCGTCATGCTCATTCTGACCCCAGGGCCTTTGCACTCTCTGGGCCTCCTGCCTAGAGTTCTCTTCCCAGCTCTAATGTCACCTCCTTGGCCACCTGCCTATTCCCCACTTCCCCCTCCACCCCCGTTTCCCCCTCCCATTTCCTGCTTGTTTTCAGCATAGGCCCTCTTACTTGGAAATCCTCAGCCTCCTTCCTTTTCCACCGGTCTCTCTGCCTAGAGCACACCAGGATCTGTTTTCGTGCTTTGTGCTTGGGGGCAAGCTTGTGAGCTGGTAGAGCTTATCCCCAGACAGTACGGGCCTGCTGGCTTCCTCTGTTGGCCTCCTTTCCAGCACCTTTGGGTGACAGGTTCCCTCTGTTTCCAGCTGCCTGCCCAATCCTCCCATCCTGCTGACCCTGGGCAATGCCCTGTGGACCCTCCCTGGAAGGGACCAGCCCTACTGGCTGGGCCAGACATGCAGGATTTTCGGGGACTGCTGGAGGGCAAATCTAGGAGCAACTGTGAGCTGCCCTCTAGTCCCTCAGGTGGGTGCTTTGGGTAGGGGTGTAGTGTGGGCTGCCCTCCCGCAACCTGCGGCTCTTGAGCAAGCCTATACCTAGGCCTGGCTGCTGACCCCCCTGCTTTTACCACTGCCGCCCTAGCGCTCGCTTCGCAGGCCTCTCAGCATGCACTCGGGCCTGGGCTGTTGGTGGTTAAATGCTGAGCAGGCAGCCGTGGATTTCTTTGGGGTTTTGGCTCAGGGTGAGACCTGCATTCCGGGCCTTGCTTGGCCCACATGCAGCATCCTAGCTCTGCACCTTCCCGTCCCAGTTGGCCTGCTTCTTGGGGTGGGGTGGGGGCTTCCTCCCTCCAGGCCTTGGGTCAGGCCACACAGCTGCCGAGCTGGAGTGAGGGCAGCAGGGATGAGCTAGGCTCAGAGGCCCCAGGTCTGCAGCCAGCTGGGTGACCTCAGGCTGTGCTGACCCTCTTGGAGCCTGGGGTTGTGTGTGGGGTTGTCAGGGGACCCATGGTGCCTTTATGCTGGGCCCTGCGCTGACTGGTGAATATTCACCAGCCAGGAATCCGGGCCCTGAGTTGCTGGCACTTCTGGTGTTTCAGGAGAAGCCAGCAATTCTGATGTTAAAGTTGGCCACCAGTTTGCATTCTTTAAAATGCTTCTCAGACCTCAGGAAGGCCTCAGCTGCAGCCACCGTGCTCCTGTGCTCCTGCCTGCCAGGTGGTGGGCTCTGATGCGGGCCAGTGGACACTGAGGGTGTCTGGGTTGCAGTGGATGGTGGCCGTGCCGCTCCTGGGATGGGTGCCTCGGGGGTCCATCCATGCCTGGGCTGCCTGCAGAGGGGTGTGCAGTGGCCAAGAAGCCACGTGGCCCAGGCCCTCTGGCAGACCACGCTCTTCCTCTGGGTACACACATGGGGCCATAGTGGCTTCCCAGTTAGATGATACCACTCTGAGTGCAACGACGCTGTCCTTGGTGACAGTCCCCTACCCGTGCTGCTGTCCCAAAGGCACAGTCTTAGGGTGAGATGCTCTGGGCCCTGCCTGCCGCTCACCCTCACACCTTTGCCAGAACGTTGGGAATGCTTTTCATGTCTTCTTCATTTTTTTTTTTTTTTGTGTGGTAAAATTCACAAAACAAAATTCACGATTTTTTTAGCAAGCAATTTAGCGGCATTTAGTACCTTCATAGTGTTGTACCAGCACCACCTCTGTGTGGTCCCAGAACAATTCCATCACCCCCACAGGAAGCCCCGTCCCCCAGCCCCTGGCCACCACTTACCATGGATTCATGTGTTACCGTCGCTGTGGATTTGTGTGTTCTGGATATTTCATGTAAACCAGATTGTACAATCTATGGCTTTTTGTGTCTGAATTCTCTCAGTGTGGTATTTCTGAGGTTCACACACGTTACATGAGTCAGCCTTTTTATGGCTGAGTAATATTCCACTGTTAGGACAGGCCACCTCTTGTTTATCCATTCACCCGTGGGTGGACATAGGGGTTGTTTCCACTGCCTGGCGATTATGACCAGTGCTGCTGTGAATGTGTGTGTGTAAGTTTTTGTCTGAACACCTGAGTTCTTTGGGGTCTGTACCCAAGCGTGGAAATGCTGGGTCCTGTGGCCATTCTGTGTTTCACTTTCTGAGGACCCACCAGACCATCTTCCAAGAGCAGACCTGCAAACTGCGTCTTCCATGCTCCTGGCGGCACCCCTGCTTGGGAGCTCGGGCTCTCGGCCCACTTCTGGGTCCTCCGGCTGCCCTCTCTATGCTCTCTTGGTTTTCTGGGTGTGTCATTACTTTACGTTGTTGAGGTCTGTGGCATTTGCTCATGGCCCTGTAACCGTGAAGTTCACTCCTGGTTGGTCTTAGCTCAGTGTCCAAGGAATCGAGGAAGGTTGGGATTCCTGCCCTGGTGCATCTGGAATATTCCATTTGTGTGCTAGGAAGTGGGGAACCTTTGTGCACCCAGGGGTCTCTCCTGGATGCCTGTGCCATGGCTGCCCATGAGTTCCCAGCCCAGCTATCCATCTCTGACCTAGCAGGAGGGCCTGCAAGTGTGGAAACTCACTTTGAAAACAGCAGCCGTGTGGCCTCTGTGAGCAGCCTGTGCTGGCCTCCTCCCCATGCATGGAGGCCCCGGCCAGGCCCCACACAGCCCCCCACCACTTGCAGCCTGTGCCACAATGCTAGGCAAGCTGTACTCGCAGGCACACCTGAAGCAGGAGGTCACGGGGGTCCCAGAAATCATATCGATTCAGTTTCCGGGAAGGTGGTGCAGTATGCATGCCGACATGAAGGAGCCCCCTCAGCGGGGTCTGGGCATCCTCCCAGTATGGACCTAGAGATAACGTTTGCAGCAGAAGTGATGCTTTTTTTTTTTTTTTTTTTAAGATTTTATTTATTTGACAGAGAGAAACACAGCTAGAGAGGGAACACAAGCAGGGGGAGTGAGAGAGGGAGAAGCAGGCTTCTCGCCGAGCAGGAAGCCCAATGTGGGACTCGATCCCGGGTCTCCGGGATCATGACCTGAGCCGAAGGCAGAGGCTTAACCAACTGAGCCACCCAGGTGTCCCAGAAGTGATGCTTTGAGAACAGACCAGGGCAGCCTCCTGTTCACTGATTGGATGTCACTGCTGGTGGGCTTGTGCCACACTCACCAGAAGGGTTTCCGCAGTTTTCAGTATTGCAGGATGGTGGGATTGGGGCATCGTTCCCTCCCCCCCGCCCCATGAGGGGTCATGACGACCTCAGGGGCCTCCATTCTCCAGTTACAGCCTGCTGCCTGCACCTTCGTTGCCCTCCTTCAGTGCTTCCCCTGGGTTCTGGGATGCACGGCCTGAGGGCAGTCTTTTGGGGAGGGTCTCCTGGGAATACTGGTTCTGGTATTGTGCATATTAGTGCAGGGGGGCTACCGCAGCAAATGACCACGAACCCGGTGGCTTAAAACAACAGGAATTTATGGGGCACCTGGGTGGCTCAGTTGTTAAGCATCTGCCTTCGGGCTCAGGTCGTGAACCCGGAGTCCCAGGATCGAGCCCCCACATTGGTTCCTTGATGGGCGGGAAGCCTGCTTCGCCCTCTCTCACTCCGCCTGCTTGTGTTCCATCTCTAGCTGTGTTTTTCTCTGTCAAATACATAAATAAATACAATATTTAAAAAAAAAAGAAAACAACAACAACAACAACAAAACCCTCCAGGATTCTGGAGGCAAGCAGTCTGAAATTAAGGTGTCGCCAGGGTCTGTCATTCCTTCTGGGAGCCCTAGGGGAGGAGCCTTCCTCGACCTCTTGCAGCTTCTGGTGGCTCCCATCATCCTCAGCCTGTGGCTATATCACCCCTGGTTTCTGCCTTCCCCTGGGTGTCTCTGTCCCTCCTCTTCCCTCTCTTCCTCTCCCTTTTCCTCCCCCCCTCCTCCATTTTGACAGAGAGAGAGACAGCAAGAGAGGGAACATAAGCAGGGGGAGTGGGAGAGGGAGAAGCAGGCCTCTTGCCAAGCAGGGAGCCCAGTGTGGGGCTCAATCCCAGGATGCTGGGATCATGACCTGAGCTGAAGGCAGACACCCAATGACTGAGCCACGTAAGCGCCCCTCTGTTCCGTGTTTCTCAGAAGGACACCCATCATCAGGTTAGTGCCCACCCCACTCCAGCATGGCCTTATCTTGATCATATCTGCAAATAACCCTGTTTTCAGTCACATTTCCTCTGCTCAGAGGGTAGGACTTGGACATCTCTTTTTGAGGGGACATAATTCAACCCACAGCAGGAGCTCTGTGAATGAAGCAATAGCACGATGAAGGCTCTGAACCCAGTGCAGGGGGTAGAGCATCCCCCCTGACTGCCTAATGCCCTCCACCCACACCCCTGTCTTCCCACTCCACTACACTTCTCAGTGGGGGGGCATCACACGTTTGCTTTGGTGACGGAATTTTTATAGCCCAGAATGGAGTGCTGTTTGCACGGGTGCAGATGGAACCCCCCAGGTCTGGCAGCTTTCTGAGTTGGCCTGGGTCTTGAGGTTCGTTACAGCTGAGGAGTGAGCACGCCTGCCCTGCTCGACACCGGATCCCTTAGCCAGGTTTGCCGCGGTTCGTGCTCCTGCGCAGTGTGGCTCCCGCTTGGCTGTAGTGCGGGGCTGCCCCAGGCATCCGTGCAATCCTAACCCGGGGCACGTGTGCAGCTGTGAGATACAGGGGGCCGCAAAGGGGAGACGATGCTCCAGCCAGGCCCCACGCTGGGCTGCAGGTGGGGAGAAGCCTTGGGGGCTCTGAGGATCCACGGGTAGCACAACAGCCATGGCCCCCCTCATGGGTCCTGCAGCCCAAGGAGGGGACCTTAGTCTGAGGATCATTGTTGGAGGTAGTGCTGGGCCGCAGCTTCTTTGGAGCCTGGGTTAAGTGTGTGTGGTATGGGGAGCAGGGCCTGTGCTGGTAGAGGCCAAAGGGCCCAGTGAGGAGAGGCACTCTGCTCAAGAAGGTAGTTGGGCAAGACTCTGGCTGCCACTTGCAGAGGGGATTGGGGCTGCCAAGTTGATTCGGGTGCCCAGGTGGGAGGCTTCTGCATTTGTGGGGTCAGAGGTGGTGAGGCTCGGATCTGGTGGGTAGAGGTGGGAGAGGGTGATGGCTGGGGGTGGAAGGGCCTGGTGCTGGAGCAGGTGTGGGAGCGAGTTGGGGGGCTGTGACTGAGAGAGATGCTATCCTCAGGGAAGTCGTGAATGTGTGTACAGGTCAGTGTGCATGAGTGAGCACATGCATTTGTGAACAGGCATGCACATAGTAGTGTGTGCGTAAGTAGTGTGCACTCGTGTCTGTGTGTATGACTTTGGCAGGTGGGTGTGTATGAACACATTTGTATTGGTGTGTGTGCCTGGGTGCACATGTGTGCTTCTGTTCACACGCATGTGAGCAAGAGTGTGACCCTATGCTCACCTGGGCTCTCTGTACAGCCCCCTCGGGAGGATGGCAGGTGCTGGGAGGGAGGCATGAATCTGGGGGCTTCAAGAGGATCCTGACAAGCATAAGGTGGGCCAGAGAAGAGAACTGCTGGATTGGCGATTGGGTGTCCAAGTAGGCTTTAGTCAGGGGCCAAGGGGAGGGTCTCCCTGCCCGGCACTCACTCCCAGGGGGTCCTCTAGTTTATGAGGGTCCAGGGTGTGTGGAGCTCGGGACAAGATCTTTCTCTTCCAGGTCCTCTGTCCTGGGTGCTTAGCTTCCGGGCAGCAGTTCTCGAGATCAAGCCCAGCTTCAATCTTCTTAGTGGTCGTAGAAGAGGCTCAGGGTTGCCACTATACCCTGCATGCAGGGGTCGATCCACTGTGTGCTGGCAGAGCCAAGGGGCCAGGCCTTCCTGTCCTCAGGGGCAGCCCCCATGTGACCCCAGGAAGCTGTGATGCTGCTCCTGTCCTGAGCCCAGGAGAAGACGTGGGGAGCCGATGAGGCCAGGGGATGAAGCAAGGCTTCTTGGAGGAGGGGGCTCAGCCTGCTAGCTCCAGGCTGGGGCACAGCCATCCCAGAGCTGGGCAGGAGGAGGGGCCGGCACAGACAGAGGCCCTGGGTGGGGAGGGACTTGGCCATCTCCTGGAACAGCAGGGAGACCCAGGAGGTGGGACAGAGAGCAAGGGACAACCAGCCTGCTGATGGTATCTGGTTTGAGTTTCATTGTCATATATTTATTATTGAGGTGACTTGGGAGATAACATAAAATTAGCCATTTCAGGGGCACCTGGGTGGCTCAGTTGGTTAAGCGACTGCCTTCGGCTCGGGTCATGATCCTGGAGACCCGGATCGAGTTCCACATCGGGCTCCCTGCTTGGCGGGAAGCCTGCTTCTCCCTCTCTCACTCCCCCTGCTTGTGTTCCCTCTCTCGCTGTGTTTCTCTCTGTCAAATAAATAAAATCTTTAAAAAAAAAAATTAGCCATTTCAGACGGACAATGTCTGAATGCTGTTTAGGACGTTCACAGTGTTACGTAGCTGACACCATCATCTTGTTCTGAAATATTCCTGTGACCCACAAAAGGAAAACCCGTTCCCACGAGCAGCCACTCCCCACACCCCTCCCCCAGCCCACAGCACCTACCAATCTGCTGTCTGTGTCTCCGGACGTGTCTGTTCTGGACGTTTCCCATGCATGCAGTCCTGAACCACGTGGACTTCTGTGATTGGCTTCTCTTACTGGGTGCAGGGTATTCGAGCTTCGTCTGGGTTGTAACTTGTGTCCGGGCTTCGTTCCTCTTTATGGCTGAACAATTCCTCTGTATGTGTGCCCGCTTTTCTGTTTATCCATTCATCCATCCATGGACCCCTGGGATCTTCCCATCTTTCTGGCTGCTCGGAGCCCAGGTGTGCAAGTGTGGGTGTAGATGTTAGTCTTTGCTCTGTTGGGGTGTGTGCCGAGGGGTGGAGTTGCTGTGTCCTGTGGTAACCCAGATTAACGTGTTCAGGAGCCGCCAGACCGGGGTCAGGTGTTATCTTAAGTAGGATGGCAACCTACTGGTGTTTTTAAAACAGGAGCGTGAAGTGATTTGAACTTAATCAAGAAAAGGAAAGGAAGGGTTCCTGGCAGCAGTGTGCAGAGAAAGAGGCTGTGAGCAGGAGAACTGGGGAGGAGGTGGTGTGGGTGTCCTGGTGTGAGATGACACAGACTGGGACCAGGGAGGGGTCGCACATGGCCCTGGAGGTTGAGCTGGAAGGGTTCATGGAAGGGACGAGGAGGGGAGCCCGAGGAGACTCCATGGTGTTCCCCTGCCAGCCCTTAACGTCGTTGGGGTCACTCTCAGGCCCAGCCCTACCCCATCCTGGCCAGCCCTCTGGCCTGACCTCTTCATAGTCTCTGGGCCGTGTCGCCTCTTCAGCTACCCAAGCCACACACGGTTCTGTGTGGGGCCCATCTCACTATGTTGAGCATGTGGTCTGAGGACAGTGAGGCAGCCGCAGGGCCGACACGGCCCTGTCCCCATGCCTGCAGCGGGTGCTACGCAGGGTATGTGGGGGCTTGGGGGGCTCAGGGGAGGACAGGCACCCTGGGGCACAGAGGGGGTCTGGGTGGCCTCCAGGATCCTGCCTTCCGGACCGCAAAGACTGCAAAATGGCTTTCATTCTTATTATGTAACTCCATAGTTGTGCTATGTCTAAAAAATGGAGCATAAAGCTATTTTGGGCCCATGGTAATGAGGGCATCTCGCTTTTGTCTTATCTTCCCGTGGCCCCTGCCAGCCGTCCTGGGAGGAGGCAGCATTGAAGGAGCTGCTCACAGGAGGTGGTTTCACCCTAGAACCCGAGCAAGGCTGTGTGTCAGCATGTGGGGGCTGTTTTCAAAAGTCATTTGTTTGGTATCAGCCCGGGGCAGCTGCTGGCAGACTGCCCTGCGGTACCTGGGATGGGGGCGTGGGGGTGGGCAGCAGGCACTGACCTCCTGGCAGGAGAAAGGCTGACTTCCTTGTCACCTCTGGGACCACCCCTTCCCCGAGGCTGGTCCGGCACCTGTCAGAAACTCAGCCTGATGTTTTCCAGGTGGGCTGGGCCAGAGGAGGCGCGGGACCTCTTACGGCGGCAGCGTCCCCGTCTGGCTCCCTGCCTTGGCTGGGGTGGGGGGGTGCCGCTTGCTGGGAGGCAGCCCCCGTTTCTAGTGGCCGGCGTTCCGGCTGGTGATTTGTGTTATCCAATTGGTGACGAGATTTAAAATTAAACTGCGAAGGATCTGTTCCCTCGGCTACAAATAGAGACGTGTACTCGCATGCTGCAGAAGCTGCATGTACCTTCGGGGTGTGTTCAGAGTTAAGGCGGACAAAGGACAAGTTTTCTCTCTCCTGAGTACCACACGTGTGTGTGGGGGGTGTCCTGAGACACAGAGAATAACCTCAAAGTGGGGGGGTTAAACACCAGAAACTGATCCTCTCACAGTTCTGGAGGCCAGAGGTCCAAAGTCAGGGTGTCAACAGGGCTGTACTCCCTCCAGAGGCTCCCCAGCGGAGGATCCTTCCTGGTTCCTTGCAGCTTTGGCATTCCTTGCTCCTTCCTTGCTCCTTGGAAGCTCTGACATTCCTCGGCTCGTGGCTGCATCACCCCTGTCTCTGCCTCTGTCCCTGCATGGTCCTCTTCATGTGTGTCTGTGTGTCTCTCTGCTCCTTCTCACCTTATTATAAAAACACCAGTCGGGATCAGGGCACGTCGTACTCTCGTCTTAACTAATGTCATCTTCAGTCTCCAGATAAGGTCACATTCCCAGGTACAGGGTGGTTAGTATGTGGATGTAGATTTTGGGGGGATACAGTTCATCCTGCAACAGATCCTCCACCAGGCAGTTCCCCTGGCCCTCCGTGAGGCCCACTGAGAGGTACAGTGACATACCTGCCTTACATTCGAGCACACGGGGGTTATCTGGATACAGTCCGGCCAGGGGCTCAGCTGAATGTGGGTGGGGTCTCGCTGCCTGGGCACACAGATGTTGGTTTTGCAAACAGGCACTTTGGGCCCCTGGTGTCTGTGCATAGGCTCACTGCACCCCGGTTACCATGTGGTGCTTCCTGTGTGCAAATCATTTGCGTATTCCACCATCTTGCCAGGGAGCTACTCCCGGCCCCGTGTTGCAGATGGGGAAACTGAGGCCAAGTGATTACAAACTGGGCTGTGGTCACTGGCCAGGGAGTGGCAGGCCAGGGCAGGGCTGGGCACAGACACAGGCCACATGTACAGTGGACACGCCTTACTCCCCATTGCCTTACAGCAACCCTGTTGCAGCGGGTTGCATGGTATCCCCCAGACACCTATGTCCGGGTCCTGAACCTTGGAATATGTGAGCGAGACCCACTTTAGAAAAAGGGTCTTTGGAGATGTGACTAAATTAAATACCTTGAGATGAGATCATCTGGAGTATGGCAAGCCCTGAATCCAGTGACTTGTGCCCTTCTAAGAAGACCATGTGAGGACAGAGGTGGAGATTGCTGTGAATGCAGCCACAAGCCAAGCAACACCAAGGATTGCTGAAGGCCCCCCCTTTTTTAAAAAAAGATTTTATTTACTTGACAGAGAAACACAGCTAGAGAAGGAACACAAGCTGGGGGTGGGGTGAGAGAGGGAGAAGCCAGCTTCCCGCCTAGCAGAGAGCCTGATGCGTGGCTCGATCCCAGGACCCTGAGATCATGACCTGAGCTGAAGGCTGAGGCTTAATTCACTGAGCCACTCAGGCACCCCCAAAAATTCACCATTTTTTTTAAGAGTGTGTCTTTTTTTTTTTTTTAAAGATTTTATTTATTTATTTGACAGAGAGAGATCACAAGTAGGCAGGGAGGCAGGCAGAGAGAGAGAGGAAGAAGCAGGCTCCCTGCTGAGCAGAGAGCCCGATGTGGGCCTCGATCCCAGGACCCTGAGATCATGACCTGAGCTGAAGGCAGAGGCTTTAACCCACTGAGCCACCCAGGTGCCCAAAATTCACCATTTTTAAGTGGCATTTAGTGTATTCACAGTGCTGCTGCCGCCATGATGTCTGTTTCCTTCCAGAACATTTTCATCACTTCAGAAGGAAACCCTGTCCCTATGAGCAGTCGGTCACTCCGCACTCCCCCACCTCTTTGCTCTTAGCCCCTGGCACCCACTAATCTGTTTTCTGTCTCTGGATTTGCCTATTCTGGGCATTTCATATACATTGAATCACACATGTTGTGGCCTTTTGGGTCTGGCTTCTCTCACTCAGCCTAAAGTTTCCAGGGTTCATCCATGTTGCAGCATGTGTCTGAGGTTTAGTCCTTTTTATGAGTGCATGGTGTTCCACTGCATGGATGGACCATGGTTTTGTTTGTTTGTTTGTTTTTTTAAAGATTTTATTTATTTATTTGACAGAAACACAGCGAGAGAGGGAACACAAGCAGGGGGAGTGAGAGAGGGAGAAGCAGGCTTCCTGCCAAGCAGGGATCCTGATGTGGGGCTCGATCCTGGGTGTCCAGGATCATGACCTGAGCCGAAGGCAGCCGCTTAACCAGCTGAGCCACCCAGGCACCCCGAACCATGTTTTATTTACACCTTCATCGTGGGGTTGTTTCTACCCTTTGGCTGTTGTGAACGGTCCATCTATGGTTCATACATTTGCTTACCCCTGACCTTCAGCCTCCCCACCACATCTGTCCCTGTGTGCCCCAGTGTTCCTGCCCTGGAACCCAGTTCTCAGGAAGTACCTAGGAGCCAGGTGTGGATGTCAGAGGCCCCAGGAAGGGCGAGTGTCCACCCTGCTAAGGCAAGCAGGTGCAGAGCTCTGTGGAGCCGTGGGACGTGTAACGCCACTACACCCTAGCCTGTGTGGCTGTGGCAGCTTCAGGGTAGCATTCCCAGCAATGGGCTTGGTGCCCACTGGCCGGGGGACCTTGTAGGGAACTCTGGGGCGTGTGCTTATCTGTTTGGTGTTTCCTGCCTTGGGGCCCTTTGGGGGTGGGGATGCCTAAAAGAGCCATGAGCTCTGGATGGTCAGAGGGGCTTCTGAGCAGGAGGACGCGGGGCCCAGATGGAGGGAGAGGGTCGCCCCCTGGCCGCCATCGTCTCAGAGCCCCTGGAAGGCCTGACGTGAGTTGGCGTGTCAATGGTCATGACATCCTGAGTCACGTGGAGGGAAGCGTGGTGCAAACACAGGTCCTTGGCGGCCTCCTCAGGGCCCCCTCTTGGCGGAGGCCGAGGTGACGTGGTAGTGACAGCCATTAGGTCTTGGGCTGGAGCAGACGTGTATCGTTTCTTTTGCTTGTGGGATGTCAATTTCACTTTTTGTGTTAAAAGGAAGAGGTAAGGAGGTGCTTCTGTGTTTGGGGGGTTGAGTTTTCTGGTATGAGCTTGGGCTTTAGGGCCCACCCACCTGGCCTCAGCTTCCCCTGGGCAGCGGAGACGGTGGCCCCTGTCCTGGCTCAGGGGTGCCGTGGGTCTGCATGTCCTGGGGCTGCTGTAACGAGGGCCACACACTGGGAGCTTACGACAGTAGGAGTTTTTCATCCTGTAGCCTGGAGGCCAGAAATCTGAGGTCAAGGTGTCAGCAGAGCCACGCTGTCTCCGGAGGCTCTGGAGGAGGACCCTTCCTGGCCTATTGCAGCTGCTGGGGGCGCTGGCGTTTCCTGGCTTGTGCCGTGTGACCCTAGTCTCTGCTTCCGTCTCCACATGGCCTTGTCCCTGTGTGTCTCTTACAAGGACACTTGTCTTTTGATTGAGGGCCCACCCAGAAAACACAGGAAAATTTCTTTATCCTAATATACTTACCTTAATCTACATTGGCAAAGACCCTTTTTTTAGATAAGGTCAGTCACAGGATGGGGACATAAGTTGTCAAGGACTCCCGTGAACCCACTGCATGTACATGAGGTGGCCCACCTTGAGTGCTTCAGTGACACCCACGTGAGGTGGGGGGAGGCGCCGCCTGGATCTGGCTGTTACTGTGTTCTTGACTTTGTCACCTTAGGGGCTTCCAGCCCTGTTGCCTGCCTACCCCCCACCCACTTTGCCTCATCATAGTTTCTACTCCCTCCCATCCTCCTGCCCTTTTTGAGGGAAGCCTGCCTGGAGCTGGGGAGGCCCCTCTGTCTTGAGTATACCAGGCTGATGTCTGTGACCCATATGTGGGATCACACTCCCACCACTCCCCCGGCCCCTTGGCCTGAGTAGGGGGAACCTCCTCTCTAAACTGTGGGCTGTCTTGGGACACCTTGGGGCCTCAGTCCTTAAGCGTCTGCCTTCAGCTCAGGTCAGAATCCCAGGGTCTTGGGATGGAGCCCCGCGATGGGCTCCCTGCTTGGCGGGAAGCCTGCTTCTCTCTCTCCCTCTCCCCCTGCTTGTGTTCCCTCTCGCTGTGTCTCTTTCTCTCTGTGTGTCAAATAAATAAATAAAATCTTAAAAAAAAAGATTTTATTTATTTGACACAGAGAGAGAGAGAGAGAGAGAGAGAGAGAGATATCACAAGTAGGCAGAGAGGCAGGCAGAGAGCAAGGAGGAAGCAGGCTCCCTGCTGAACAGAGACCCCCCCCCCCATGCGGGCCTCCTCGATCCCAGGACCCTGAGATCATGACCTGAGCCGAAAGCAGAGGCTTTAACCCACTGAGCCACTCGGGCACCCATAAAATCTTTCTTTTTTTAAAAAGACTCCGTGGGGCCTCTGCATCCTGAGCATCCCCTTTTCTCAGCACCGTCCAAGTGGGGAGTCCCTCCCCAGGGTCTCCAGAGAGCCTTCCCCATTCTCACTGCCCAGGTCAGTGTGTGGGCCTGTGTTCGGGTTCGTGTCAGCCTCTGGCCTGAAGGGGACAACATGGAGTGTCGGGCCTTGCTTTGAGCTCAGGTGGCCTGGGTCACTCCGGTTACATGGTTCTCCACAGCCCTTCCTCTGTTCTGGAGGATTCCTCTGCTGTCTCAAGGGGCATTTGTGGGACTGCTGGCTCCCCTGCCCTCCCTCCTGCACACTCCAGTGTCCAGCCCCACTTGGGGACGTCCCTGGAAAGGGAATGGCCCGGCCTTACTCTTGGTCTGCCTGCTCCTGCAGGGAGGAATCTCTGCGGAGGGTGCCTTCCCTCCTTGGGGGCATGTGTCTTCTGCTATTCTCCAGACTGGAGGCTCCGCCCCGGCCTAGCCTAGTCGTGCAGCACCGTTTAGCTCCTTGCTCTGACGATGGACAGGGCAGGAACATCTTTGTGCATAAATCTGCAGTTTGGACGATCTCCCTCAGGAGAGCTTCCCAGAAGTGGAATTACTGGGTCAGAGGGCAGGAACGTTGTTCAGGTGCCTTACAGACCTTGCCAAATGGCTCTCCAGACGCTGCCGGCCACCTGCCTGGCAGGGTCTGGGTTGTTTCCTCCATGGCTGATGGGTTCTGGGTGGGTCCACGTGCCGCCCAGCTTTACCCCTCTGCCCTCAGCTGATGAGTGGGAGAAATGGAGGCCCAACCGCTGGCTTCAGGAGAAAGTCTGGGGCGTGAGCTTCAGGGTGCTGCCATCATGGTATGTTCTTGGCGAGGGGCCCGCGGTGACACAGGATGGGCTGTCTGTGATGGGTTGAAGAATGTCCCCTGCCCCCAAATTTATGTCCAGCCAGAATCTGTGAATGAGACCTTTTTGGAAATAAGGTCTTTCAGATGTCATCAAGTCAGTGTGAAGTCGACCTGGAGTAGGGTGGGCCCTGGGTCCAGAGACTGGTGTCCTTACAAGAAGAGAGCCCAGTAGACACACAGGCGGGAGACTATGTGAACATAGAGGGGGGATCGGAATGAGGCGTCCACAAGTCCAGGAACACCATGGACTACTGGCAGCCCCCAGAAACTGGGAGAGAAGCCTGGGACAGATTCTTTGTCAGAGCCTCTAGAAGGATCCAGCCCTGCCCGCACCGGGAGTTCAGTTGTCTGGCCCCTGGCCTGGGGAGGAAATACGTTCCTGTCGTTTGAAGCCCTCTGGTGTGTGGTCCTCTGTCATGGCAGGAAACTTGTCGAGTGCCCAAGGGTGGGAGTGAACGGAGAGCCTCTGGGTCAGGGTCCCTGCCTTTGGAGAAGCACCCCTCTTCCGGTGCTCTGCCGCCCATCCTGTCCTCACCCGTCTCCCTTTTTCTGGCTCTCTTTGTTATGAGGCGAGAAACTTTATTGACCTTGCTCTGCGCCTTATTCCCAGGCTGCTTCAGCTTAATTAGCTGTACAGAATGAGCGGTGGTGGAGCAAAACCCAGAAAGAGCTGCAGGGTCCAAACGGTTTGGACTTAAAAATACCGGAGATCAAGATTTTATCAGCTCCCAAAAGCAAGTCACACTAGGATGGAGTCATAACCAGCAGTCCAAGTGACTTGTTTAAGCCTGATCTTTAGAAGTTGACTTGAAACGCCTCTGGCCATGAGCCCTCCAGCCCTGTGGCCTCCCCAGAGCCTCTCCCAGAGGCTGGGAGAGCTTCCAGAAGTCACAGGTGAAACCAGCTGCCGCTGGCCCTTTGGATGTGTGCCGGGGCGGGCCGCCTGTCTCAGGGGACTCTGGCCAACAGCGAGCATGCTCAGCTGTGCTGTGGGAACTCGGCGCTTAGACAGTTGGGGGGTGGGGTGGCTCTCGGATGTTGGTCATCCTGTCCCCTTGGGGGACTCGGCTTCCTCCCCTGTGGCCACCGTGATACGGAACCAGGGGGAGCAGGTAGCTGGAGTGTAAAAAGCCGCCGGAGCAGTGTGGGTCATCCGTGGCCTCCAGCAGACAACGGCAGAAGGCAGCCTGGACCTCTCGTTGGCTGTGCTGGTGGCCCTGGGCTTTGCATTTGAGGCAAGTGTGGACGCTGTTGAGTACTGCCCCATCTCCCACTGGGGGCCCACACGCCTCCCCCAGGCCTGCCTGGGCTTGTACAAGGCAAAGGTGGGTGAGTGAACACTAGACCCCCCTGGTCTGCTGTGCATAGCCCCTGGGGGTCCAATAGCGATGTGCTGCGGCCCGGGTCCTGCCGCCCAGGCCTCTGCTCACCGGATCCCACCCCAGGCCTGTAGGATGTGGTGCCCACACGCAGGCCAGAGGGAGACATCTATAGCCAGGGCTGAGCTTTGTTTTCCTTGAGACCCCACATAGCCCTCGCTCTGCCTAGTGCAGCCCCCCGGGACCTGGTCATAGACGGAAGCCCCTATGACCTAACAGGGAGGTGTGTCTTGGGGATGGGCCCTCCTGCGGCTACTGAGGTGCTGGGACTCCCCTGCCTGGTGAGCCCCCGAGTCACCATCCCTTGTGCTGCCCTGGTCTGGGCGCCAGTGCGGCCCATCAGAGCTGACCTGGCCTTGTCCTTCCTCCTCCTCCTCTCCTCCCTGGGCCTTCACTTCTGCCCCTGCTGTTCCCTCTGCCCGGATCCTTCCTAGCTCATTCTTTGAGGGTCCCCATGGTGGGCTCTCCCCAGCTGTTTAATTTTTGGGTCCCCTCTTGCCCCAGGCTTGGCTCTGAGTGGCCCTGCCTCCCCCTGGACCCCCGTGGACTCTGCAGTGGTTCGTTCATTAATCTCCACACCCAACATGGGGCTCAAACTCACCACCCCAAGATCGAGTGGGGTGTTCTACCGACCGAGCCAGCCGGTGCCCCTCTGAGTGTCCTCTTCTTACAAGGACACCAGCAATAGGATTCATGGACCTCCTTAAAACCAGGATGACCTCATCCCAAGAGTCTTAACTAATTACATTTGCAAAAACTGTCTGTTTCCAGGCTTCTGGGGATTGAGCCCCGCATTGGGCTCCCTGCTCGGTGGGAAGCCTGCTTCTCCCTCTCTCACTCCCCCTG
This sequence comes from Spilogale gracilis, assembly GCA_004023965.1. Taxonomy (NCBI): domain Eukaryota; kingdom Metazoa; phylum Chordata; class Mammalia; order Carnivora; family Mephitidae; genus Spilogale; species Spilogale gracilis. The sequence continues at coordinate 50,961 of PITA01003802.1, read as the reverse complement.
CTTGTGTTCCCTCTCTAGCTGTGTTTCTCTCTGTCAAATAAATCTTTAAAAACAAAAACAAACCAAAAAAACCCAGTTCTCTTTTTCTAGACAAGGCCCCATTCTGAGGTTCTGGGTGGGTGTGAATTTTGGGGCCTACTCTCAGCCAATGCAGAGGCTGAGCTGATCCACCTCAGGACGTTCCTGCTTTGTCACCCTCCCTCGCAGCTGCCTGAGCTACTGTCCTCCTGCTCTCCCCCACTGCACCAGCCCATGACCCCAGTGAATAGGCGTGTCATTTTATACTGGGACATGGCGTCCCTGATGTCCCACCCATTGTGGCTCGATAGCCCAGCAGCCCCAGGGGACCATGTGCTGTTTGTCACTCTCACCTCGCTGACTCCAGGGCTGTCAGGGCCAGACTCTGAGGAGGTCTCTCCTTGTAGACACCCTGCACCCTGGGGGCTTATGCTGGGACGCTCCCGGGGTCCCTGGGCTTTGTCTGGGACTGGCTAGCGGTGGGTGTTCCCAGAGGACTCAGGCTGAGGGTTCCCATTCCAGACACAGCTCCCAGCGGTCATTTCCTGGAGGTAGGCTCCAGTCCCTGAGGTGCCTGCGGTGGCCTGGCACGCGGGGCTGAGGCTGTGAGGACAGGCCGGCCCGCTGGACAGACACCGGCCGGCAGCATATCCATGAGAGGGTGTCGTGCGCTGAAATGTGACCCCCAGATTCCTGCGTGGAAGCCATAATCACCGGTGTACTGGTGTGTGGAGACGGGGTCTGTGAGGAGGTGACTAAGGGGAATTGGGGTCGTAAGGGTGGGGTCCTGATCTGTTAGGACAGGGATCCTTATGAGAAGGGAAGGAGCGACGAGAGAGCATTCTCTCCACCCACACGCACCACCCGGAAAGGCCGCGTGAGGACACAGAGAGCTTAGTGCGAGCCAGCAAGCGGGCTCTTACAGGGACGGCACCCTGGGCTCGGACTTCCAGTTTCTGGAACTGGGAGAACTAAGTGTCTACTGTTCAGGCCGCCCAGTCTGGGGTATTTTGTTACGGCGGGCAGAGTTAATACAGGGGGTTATTTTAGAAGGAGGGGGTTGAGGAGAGCTTCTCAAGGAGGTGATGTTTGAGCAGAAACCTAAATCATGAGAAAGAGCTCCATGGAAGGTTCCAGAAAAGAATGAGTTGAGTGCAGGGGCCCGAGGCAGAAAGCGGAGCAGAAAGGACCTTGCGAGCCTTGCTGGAGAAAGACCCTGGATTGTAACTGAGGCCTCTCCTGTCGCCGAGCGACCTCAGGGCAAGCCTGTTGCCCCTCCGGGTTTTGGTTTCCCCCTTGTAAAATGGAGGTGAAGCCATGTCTCCCCATCTCAGAGCTGCTGCAAGTCCCCGCCCAGGTTTGGCTCAGAGCCGGCTGGCAGGGCCGGGGTCTCCTTCACAGGGAAAGAGGCCCCCGTGAGCCAGCTGTGCTGTGCTCAGGCCCCAAGGGACCCTTCACACATCCCAGCCGGAACGTCTGTGCTCAACAGCCGCCACCAACAAGGGAAGCAGAACGTGCTCACAGAGGACCCTCTGATTCAGCCAGGGCTGGGAATTTGGCAGCGGCTACACAGCCTGATTAAAGGCATTCCGAGGCGCACTCGGTGTTTGTGTATCTGGTTCTGTATTTACACTTTGGGAATGAGTGAGGAGGCAGCTGGGGAGTGTCTCAGTCGGCCGGGGGGCCGGGGGCAGGGGTGACTCAGCCTGGAATCCACGCTCGGCCACACGCCTGTGACGCTTTCATTCATTCCCTCATTCATTCAGTATTCCCTCCCGCGCTCAGCAGACGGTAGATGAGCCACTCCAGCGTACCAGCACGCTTCCGCGGGGTCAGCCGGGCGCGGGTCCCTGCAGAGGCCTCTGGGCCCCCAGCAGCGAGGTAGGACTGGGGCAGCAATGAATTTAAGAATTAACTCATGGTGTACCAAAGACCCAACTCTGAGATCTAAATCTAGAAAGCTCCTGGAAGGAAGCATAGGTGTGAATCATCCTAGACTTAGACAAGGTGATGGGTTTTTATTTTTCTTTTCTTTTTTAAAGATTTTATTTATTTGTCAGAGCGTGTGAGAGTACGTGCAAGCAGGGGGAGCAGCAGGCAGGGGGAGAAGCTGGCTCCCTACTGAGCAGGGAGCCTGACACGGGATTTGATCCCAGGACCCCGGGATCATGACCTGAGGTGAAGGCAGATGCTGAAGTGACTTGAGCCACCCAGGCATCCCGAGGTGATGGGTTTTTAGGTATGACAATAAAACAATAAGCAACAGCAGTGCCTGTTAAGGTTAAGCGTCCAACTCTTTTTTTGTTTTGTTTTTAAAGATTTTATTTATTTGACAGAGAGAGAGATCACAAGTAGGCAGAGAGAGAGGAGGAAACAGGCTCCCTGCCGAGCAGAGAGCTCGATGCGGGCCCCAATCCCAGGACCCTGAGATCATGACCTGAGCGAAGGCAGAGGCTTTAACCCACTGAACCACCCAGGCACCCTAAGCGTCCAGCTCTTGATCTCAGCTCCGGTGTTGGTCTCGGGGTCATGAGTTTGAGCCCTGCATTGGGCTTCACGCTGGGCAGTTTATTCCCTCATTCACTCCTAGGTGTTTACCCCCAGATTTGAAGACAGGGACCCAGACCTGCACTAGTTCTTGCCTGTTTGGTCACAGCAGCACTATTCTTAATTACCAAAAGGTAGAAACAGCCCAAATGTTCATACCAGCTGAACTGATAAACAAAATGTGGTCCACGAAAAGGAGTGAATCCCCAACCCACGCTACAACACGATTAACCTTAAAAACATGGTGCTGAGTGAGGAGCACCTGGCTGGCTTAGTTGGTAGAGCATGTGACTCTTGATCTTGAGGTCGTGAGTTCGAGCCCCATGTTGGGTGTGGAGATTACTTTAAAAAAATGAAAAAACAGAAACAGTCATTGTGCTGAGTGAAAGAAGCCAGTCATAAAAGGCCACGTGTTATGTGATTCTGTTTGGGTGAAACATCCAGAACAGGCAGATCCGTAGAGATTGAAGGCAGGGCAGTGATTACCACCCAGAGGGGGATGGGGAGTGACTACTGATAGGAATGGGGTCTCCTTTTGGGGTGCTGGAAATGCTCTGGACCTGGGTGGAGGGGATGGTTGCATCGAACACTGAATATGTACTATGTGCCACTGAGTTGTACCTGCTGAAAGGGTTCATTTTTATGTTACGTGACTCTTACTTCGATGAATAAGTTTAGAAGGATAGAAAAAGCCGTCACGGACCTTCTTGGTCCAGCACCGGTGCATGCATAGCTGTCTCTCCCGGGGCCCAAGGTTTCTGATCCTCTCCAAAGAGGGTTCACTCTACCTCCCTCTCATGGGTGGTTCTTGCCTCTGCACTTGGGCAGTAGGCCAGTCTCTCTTGGGCCTCATTTTACCGGGGATGGGGAGGGCGGGCCGGTAGTCCTGTGTGATTGTGAGAGAAAAGTTGTCCCTGCCTGGGACTCCCAGGACACCTCAGTACGTCCAGCACTCTTGTGTTGTCCAGACAGAGGTTGCTCCTGTGGATGCCAAGACCCTCCATTGTGCCAGAGTCCCTGTGGGGCTTATAGTCTGATGAGGAGCTGGACCTCAGTCCAGGGGAGTTTGGACACTGAGCTGTGGAGGAGGCAATCCCGTAGAGGCGAGATGCATAGTGTTGGGGGGACCTAGTGGAGGAAGGGGTGGCAGTGTGTACACCCCGAAGCAGCAACCTGCTCTGGTGGTGGAGAGCCGAGGGCCAGACCGTGAAGGCCTTTTTTTTGGTGGTGACAGGGCGGGGAGTCAAGGTCCATTTGGAGCACACAGCTTCTCCCTGGCCCTCTACAGCATGGCCCCCATGCTGGCCTTGGCTTTGCAGAGGACAGAGCTCAGCCTTCAGCAGTTCTGTTCCCCTTAATCTCATTAGAAGGCCAGCCAGTTGTCATGGCGATTACTGGGCGGGATGGGGGGGTGGCCCTGGGGAGAACCAAGGCCAGCTTCTTGTAGAGAGTGAGGACTGGGAGGGGCTGGCAGGTAGGGGTGTCCCTGCATCCTGTGCAGGGTCCTGGAGGACTGGGGGGCTGCCCTGGAGAAGTATAGGTATTCGTCATGCCAGGCTTCCCAGGCCACTGGCCCCCATTCCCCAGCTTTGTGGTTTCCCTTCTGCCTGGCTGGTGGATGCCGGAGGGTGGGGAATGTGTCCAGCAGGCCAACAGAGGGTGTGGGCATGGACAGAGGTGGGGGATGTGCGCTGTGTTGGAGAACCAGCAAGGTGGGGCTGGGAGAAGCTGGAGAAGCCGCTGTTCACATAGGGCTCTCCAGAGGGTAGTGCGTGTCAGGTAGGGACAGGGGAGTGGACTTTGTGTGGGGTCGTGGAGGGAGGTGGGCCAGGCCTGGGCTGTGTCAAGCAGTGGGGATGCCCTGTCTGGAAACAAGCATCCTCGGGCTGAGGCAGGACCCCGAGTGGCTTTTTCTTTTTTTTTTTTTAAAGATTTTATTATTTATTTGACAGAGAGAAACACAGCCAGAGGGGGAACACAAGCAGGGGGAGTGAGAGAGGGAGAAGCAGGCCTCCCACCGAGCAGGGAGCCCGATGTGGGACTCGATCCTGGATCTCCGGGATCATGACCTGAGCCGAAGGCAGTCACCCAACCAACTGAGCCACCCAAGCACCCCTCGAGTGGCTTTTTATGGAGAGACTTGTGTAGGGTCTCACTTTGATGGAGTCAGTGTGGTAGACTTGTCATCGGATCAGTGTCCAACTGGAGGCTCCCAGAGGAGCAGGTGTGCTTTCCTCTTCAATTAAACGTGGCCTCCGACACTCTTGTGCCAGCTGCCTCCTGGCCTGCAGGGTCATGCAGGGGTCAAGTTCCAGAAGTGAAGTCTGTGCCCTCCCTGCTCAGCAGCTTCCAAGTTAGGTGACCCTAGGCCAGCCCCTTGCCTGGCAAGTCTCGCTTTTCCCATATGGAAAGTGGGGTGTGCTGCTTCTCTTCTCAAAGGGACTGTCTTGGGTTGAATTGTATCCCCCCAAAACCCACGTCCACGTGTTTACCCCAGAACCTGGGAGTGGGACCTTATTGGCAGGAGGGTCTTTGCAGAGGTAATTAAAGGGCTCAAGATGAGATTATTCTTGATTAGGGGGACCTGAATCCAGTGACAGGTGTTAAAAGAGAAGGCAGAGGGAGATTTGGGGGCATACACAGGGGAAGGTCACGTGCAGACGGAGGTGGAGACTGAAGGGATATGGCCACTAGCCCAGGAACCCTCGAGCTGCTGGGAGCGGGGGCAGACCTGGGACAGTCTCTCTCTCAGAGCTTCAAGAAGGAACCAGCCTTCCCCACACCTTGATTTTGAACTTCTGTCTCCTGAACCGTGAGAGAGTAAATCATTACTGTTTTAAGCCAGCGGCTTATGGTCTTTTGTTCTGGTAGCCCTGGGGCACTGAAGGTGGTAGGACTATGGTGTTAGCTTAAATGTGCCAAGAAGGGCTCTGTGCCCATGGTGGGGACTCAGGGACACCCGCGGGGCCACCTGTAATGCCTGGGGTGGGGAGTCGCTGTGCACAGGATGGCCAGGCGAGGCCATCTGTCATGGATAGCCTCAGCCCTCAGACACCACTGACCCCAAGGCCCTGCTGCTGCTTGCTCAGTCGGTGCAGACCTGAGAGCTAGAGGGTTTGAGAGGCAGGGACTGCAAATATTGTTCTGGAAAGATACGAGGCTGCAGCAGGCTTGTGGGAGGTAAGGCAGACACCTGGGGCCCAGATGGGAATGGTGGACAGGGTCATGAAGCAAGGGGGCTTGCAGTGCAGCAAGCCTGATGAGACCCACTGGAGGCTTCACACGAGTGGGTCTGGGTCAGCCAGGCATGCCGCACCACCGCCACTTTCCTAGTTCTGCCCCAGTCAGGCAGGAGGGTGGCTTTTAGGGGAAGCTGGGTGAGGGGTGTTGGGGAACAGTGTACCATCTTTGCGGGTTTTCTGTAAATCTAAAACCTGTGCAATGAAAACTTCATTACAAACAACACAAACCAAGCTGGAGGCTGATGTGATAGTGACTTGGAGGGGCTGCTCCCTGATGGGGTGTCAGGGAGGCCCCTGTGGGATGTGCAAGGCCCTGTGGGCGCACAAACCCAGGGGGCTTTGGGGCCAGGAGACGGGGAGAGCAGAAGGTGGGGAGGTTATGGCGCAAACGTGGCTAATGAGGCACTCACCCAACCTTAGCCCAGGCCCTCTGAATCTGGAGTGGGGTCCACCCTCACAGTCGGGAGGCCTGGACTCCTGACCGGGGCTATCTGACTACAGGCCACAGGGAAGGGGAAGCCCTGAGAGATGCAGGTGTTCTGTCCTAGCACCTGGCCTCCAGGACGTGACAGCCTCATGTGGGCCTCACTTCCCCATCTGCACTGCCCTTTCCGACAGCCGTGAGGATGGGGTGGGGCAGAGGTGGGGAGGGAGGCATCCAAGCCCTGTTTTGACCTGAGCCTTGGGAGCTGTCTGGGCCTTCTGAAAGGTGCTTGTTTGGCCACCAGATGGGCATGTCACCTGGCTTGTGAAAGTTGGCCCTGGAGAGCAGGAACAGCGGGGTTCGGTCATTCACTCACTCATGTGTTCATATGTGTATTTGTTCCACAAGCAGGTGCTGCTGAGCGACTGGCCCTGGCTTGGATGCTGGGTTTACAGAGCTCTGCTGGCAAGGTTAGGGGCAAGTGCCGTTGTGAGGGGCACAGAGTGAGGACTGCTGGCTGGGAGGATGCACGAGGGGCTGTGGCTTGGCAATAGAAAGAGGCTTGAGTTTCAGCATTCGGCTCGTTGGGTCCTGCCTGGTGGAGTCAGTCTACTGTCCTTCCTTCTCGTGGGCCTTCTGAGGCAGCAGGTTCTTGAGCAGGGCCCCAGGCTGGCATCTTCTCACCTCAGTTCTCTGCTCCTGGGGGATCCTGGCCAGGCCTGGGAGGGCAGTCAGCTCTGGCAAAGTTGGGGGGTCCCCAAGACCACACTCAGTTTAGCAGGTCGCTTGAGGGACACAGGACTCACGGAAGCTGTTACACTCACAGTTAGGGTTTATTATAAGCGAAAGGACACAGACTATACCCTGCAAAGGGAAGGAGTGTCTGGGGTGGCGTCCAGGAGAGTTCCGTGCATGAACTTCCGGGGCTCCCCTGTCTGGGCAGTCGTGTGGACAACTCTCACTTCTAGCACTGGGGTGTGCCCGCACGCATGGTGTGCTGCTGCTCCAGGGGCGATCCCTGAGACCCGGTGTCCAGGCTTATTACTGGGGTTCTCTCTCACAGACCTGGCTGACTGCCGCGCGGGTGACCTCCATCTCCAGCCCCTGCAGGGGGTGAGCTGATTCCACGTGGCCCAAGACCCCTCCCTTAAATCACACCGTTGGCGTAGACCAGCCAGCATGGCCCAAGAGCCCAGGCAAACAAAGATGGTCTTGTTAGGCAGAGTGTTCAAGGACTTCCACCTCTCGGGCGCTGGGGACAGAGGCCAGACCCGTCTAGGCCACTTAGACACTTTCCTGTGCTGCCAATATGCACCCAGAGACAGGCACAGAGTACCCCAGAAGAAGTGCAGGACTCCACACACCTTCTCCTTCAAACCCAGAAGCTGTGCTCCAAAGCCTGATGGTCCTATAGCAAAGCAGGGAGGCGTGTGGGAGGCCGTTGCTAGAAAGAAAGGCGCAGAGGTGGGGCCTGGGAGGGCTCCTGTCACAGCAGCATGTGAGCGTGGGCATCCTGTCAGTCCCCAGTCTTGTAGACCATCCCCAGCACAGGCTCTTTCTGGCCTGGACTATGGCAGCTTTTGGAGTGCTTGGACAGGATGCTGGGGGTCCCTGAGCGGGCAGTTTGGCCTGTGACAAAAATGTATGTGGTGTAAACCCTTCCTGTGCCACGTGTCAGGCACCCTCGCCCCCTCCCGGACTGATGGGGGGAAACCAAGGCCACGAGGGCGGCGGGGGGGGGGGGGCGGGTGGGCACATGGTTCTTGAGAGTTGGACGCAGTGCAGGCTTCTGCCACAGAGCTAAGACACAAGCCTGTGCGTATCTTGGGTCTGAGGCAACTCGTGCCCAGGCCAGGGTGGGGGCCCTACCCTGCCTGGTCCCCCGCTTCCCCTGGCCAGAGGCTGGCCTATTCCATCTTGCATGACTGTAGGGTGGGAGGGACCCAATGGGGTGTTCACAGTGAGGTCTCCAGCCATGGGAGACAGATCCTGGGCTGGGCCCCGCAGACCCCAAGAACCACCTGCAGAGGATGGAACGAGGTTCGTCTCCCTCCTGACCCACCGCAGCTCTCAGGAAACAGCTGTTTACCTGGGTGAGGTGCTTTGCTGGGCGGGCGGCCAGTTCCTGAGCCTCACTTCCCGCTCCAGGATCCCAGGCCCCCCAGGGAGCAGGGGGGCCGGCGTGGGAGAGCGGGGCTGCGCGGGCAGTCAGCTCAGGAGCGCTGCCAGGAGCTGTTTGTAAGGGAACGTGAGCCGGCCTTGTTGTGTACACAGTGTCGACCCTAGCAACCGCCCCAACCAGAGCGGGACACCCACCCTCCCTGAATGCCCGGCCATCAGCCCTGGGACACGACGCCTGCCTTCAAGGAGATGGGACAGCTGTCATGGACCTTCCAGCCCTGAGGGCCGTGAGTGGTGCCGACCACACCAGGGACCCGGGAAAGTGGAATCAGCTATTCAAGGGAGAGGAGGCTAGGCCTCAGCCACACCTCAAGGCAGCCACGGCCAGGCAGGGAGCTGGGCTCCTGGGTCTGAGGTGTGGCCCAGTGGGACAGATCCTCACGTGAATGATGGCTGGAGGCCCGTGCAGGCATTTGGCCGTCCCAGCTGAAGGCCCTCCACTGGGCCCAGCACCAGGGAGCCCAGCAAGAGAGGCAGAAGGAGCCTGGGGTCATGGGCAGGACCCGTTAACACTTGGGTGGGGTCTGGCTGCCCAGCTTGCCTGGTGTGTGCTGCCGGCTGGATCACACATCGTGCTCTTTGAAAGGCAGCACTGGGCTTCTGAGACGGCCCCTCTGCTTCAGGCCATTGGAAAGACAATTTCTCCTGTGTCCGGGCATCCGTTCGCAGCCTCTGGCCTGCGCCCCGGGAATGCAGTCTTTGGCTGTGATAAGCAATGGCTCCCCTGGGTAGGTGAGGGGCCTCCTCCACAGGCTCTAGGCTCCAGGTCTGCCTAATACTGTTTTGCTCATTCACAAACCATGCTTGGGAACCAGCAAGGCTGCCCCGAGTTCCTGGAGGCAGCTCTCCACAGGGCCGGCCTGCTGCCTTGCCTAGGGAGAGCTGCCTGGGGCACGAGGGGTTTCTGATTCTGCTGTCTTGGGTGGAGAGACATCTGACTCCTTTGAGTATCTGAGTCACAGGGTCCCACAGCCTCTGTGATTGGTGCCATTGACCCCATTGCTTGGTTCCTTTCTGCCCCCCCGCCCCGGGTGGCGCTGTCCATGAGGTGCTCGGGAAGGCGTCGGGCCCACATTGCAGCTGCTGGCTTCTCTTACAGCTCCAGCTCCAGAAGTCTCAGTACCTGCAGCTGGGCCCGAGCCGTGGCCAGTACTACGGTGGGTCCCTGCCCAACGTGAACCAGATCGGGAGTGGCACCGTGGATCTGCCCTTCCAGGTGAGCCCCTGCCCTCCCCGCACAGCCTCCCATCTGGTGCACGTCATATCCGGGCCCCACCCTGGCCACAGAGTGAGCGGGCAAGCATGTGTGTCAGCCACTGCAGATAGCTGGGGTCACCAAATAATTGCCGAAGCTCACCTCCCCCCACCCCCACCTGCTCTTTTCCTGTCCCTGAGATGGCTTGGCCAGGCCTTGCCTGAATCCCCCTGCCTGTCCCCTGTCAGCAGAGCCCGCAGCGAGGCTGTGGTCTAGCCAAGAGCGTTTCGGCAGCCGCTACACCTGTTGGCCGGCTGTGCGGCATCGGGAACCGCTCGGGGCCTCTGGGGCTTGGCTCCATTCTGCCTCACTAATCCGCAAGCCCAGCAATTCTCAGAAGGAGGCCCTGTGGCCTGACCCCACTTGTCTGCAAACGTTTCTTGGCAGAGACGCACACAACGCGGCTCCTGCAGGCCACACAGCCGCCGTGCTCGTCCTTATCATAAATAATGAGAGATCAGGCCCACTGCCTGGGTGCAGGGCTAGCCTGTTTCCCCAGGCTGTGCCCTGACCCTGGTCTGCAGATGGAAGCAGGGGTGAGCCGGGGCCACTCCCAGCTTGTCTGGGCTCTGTAGGGACAGGTCCACCAGACGGCCACACACCCACCCTTTGCTGGGACAGGGCCTCAGAAACAGCCACGTCTGTCCATGTGATGACAGGCCAGGTGGAGCCCGGCCCATCCTGCATGGAGCTCAGTCCCCCAGCCGCCCGAGTCACTCCCTAGCTCCTCCTCCTCCCACTACTGTCGGGATGCAGCAGGGCACTGGCCCGGGGTCCACCTGGCTCAGATCTCTATCTCCTGGGCTCCTCGGAGCATGGGCCTCCTCAGAAGGCCCCCTTGCAGGAGCAGACACCTGGGGCTATTGCCCCGATCCTGAACCTGCTCCAAGAGCCTGACCTCTTTGTCGAGGCCTTTCCTAATTTGCTTTTTCCCCTCCTCCTGCCTCTCCCCTTCCTCTCTTTCCCCCATCCCCTTCTCCCTCAAGGGGAGCATCTCTCTGGGCAGCCCCCCAGTACGGCCCTGGATAGGGCTGGCGTAGAGCCTCCTTGGGCCAAGGGTATACTGGGGCCTGTTGGGCATCCCACTGGGGGGCCGGATGAGGCAGGAGTGTCTCAAAGTCTCGGTTCTTTGCATTTTCAGCCCAGCGGATATCTGGGGGAGGCCCTGGCGGCGGCTCCTGTCTCTCTGGTAAATGAGCCCCTGGGCTGAGGCCTCGGTGTCCCTGGCACGTGTGTGGGTGCTGGGTATCCCTGCGTGGTCGCCCCAGTGGCCTGGCGGGAAGTGTCCTATCTGCCAAGCAGAAGGGGACCCACTCTGCACCTTCCCCTGCCCCGTGTGGGGGAGTGCGTGTGGTTGTGTTGAGTGGCCCCCGCCTGGGGCATCTGAGCATGGGCATCAACGCTGCATGGTTCGTGCCTGTGACCCGTGCACACAAATCTGTGTGTGGATCCCAGGTGCAGCCTGGTGAGCCAGGCTGCGGCCGGGCCCGAGCTTCTCTCTGCCTCTGGCTCTGCTTCAGCTGCCTTGGTTTCCCGCCCCCCCTGCCCGCCCCCCCTGCCCAGCCTTTGGGGCATCTCTGGGAGGAGGTGGACAGCCCCTACCCTCCGTTGTTTTGTGCCTGAATGGCAAGGTTCCCACCTTCCCTCAGTCCCCGAAGTCTCCAGGTCCAAGACCTGTTGGAGGCAAAAGTGCAGAAAAACCCAAGCTGGCAGGATTCTTTTTGGGTCAGAGAGAAACAGGGGGCCCGAGGCTCCAGGGAGAGCTGTCACTCCTGAACACTGGCCCAGGCGTTCGGATGGGTAGGGAAGAGCAGTGTTGCAGCCAGTGGCAGTCTTCCGGAAGGAAATTGCTTTTGCCTGGCTGCCCAGAGAAGACAGAAGGGTCCAAGGGCCAGATGGCGGGGTGAGGGGACTGGCCGCCTCCAGAGCTGGCTAAGGTTGCCAGTCTCGCCTCAGTCAGATGGTGAGGGTCCCCAGGGCAGGCAGGGAGCAGGCTCCCAGGGGCCCCAGGGGCATGGAACTGGGAGAGGGAGCAAGGTCTGGCCGGAGGCCTTGTGCCAGCCCCAGGTGTTGGAAGGAAGCCCCTTCCGATCAAGCTGTGGGCCAGGGCTCCGGAAAGCGCTTGCACTTGGCTCTAGTGGTGAAGGGATGAGGTGGTGGGGGAGGGTGTGGGGGGCTTATCTCAAGCAAGACCAGCCAGGGCTCAATAAGGAGCCTCTGGGGAGCCAGCACTTGGCCAGGTGGGCCCCTTGACGTCCTCGGCTGGAAGCCCTGGGGGCTGTCTTTTGGCAGGCCCCTCCAGGGATGACGTAGGTGGGGAGAGGAGCCAGCCAGGCCCAGAGAGAGAAGGCGGAGGCCTGTCTGCACCTGGCGAGGCTGGGGGGCGCTTGGGCCGTCTGCAACCCTGGCACCCCAGCCGGCACTGGGCCCCGAGCTTGTGCTGCTCTGCCTGGCCCGTGCATGCCAGCCGCACTGCACGCCTGCCGCTCGGCGCCCAGGACCCCAGCTCGCCCCTACCCCAGCAGCGCTCAGAGCCTGGGGGCCCTGGCTGCAGGAGGAAGCCCATCCGGGCTGCAGAGTGGTGACAGGGGTGTCTCAGGAGTGGGGGGCCCTGAGGTCAGGTCCTGGGGACAGAGCTGGGTTGGATTTCAGGCCACAGCTAATAACTGTTTGGGTTTCTCTCTCTTTTCTGGTCTCTCTCTCCCCCCGCCTCACCCAGACACCCTTCCAGTCCTCGGGCCTGGACACCAGCCGAACCACCCGGCACCACGGGCTGGTAGACAGAGTATACCGAGAGCGTGGCCGGCTGGGCTCGCCACATCGCCGGCCCTTGTCAGTGGACAAACACGGACGGCAGATATCTTTTACCCGGAGGACGGGACAAGGGGCTGCTGGTGTGCTGACCGCAGGACCCGGAGTCTAGCTGACCGAGCCGAATAGGGGCTGCCCCAGCACTCCGGGGCTTCCCCGGGCAGCACCGAGGGAGGGCGCAGTTGCGGGTCACCCCTGGCAGAGGTGGTGTGGCTAGCTGCAGGGCCTTAGGCTGGGGCCGGGGCACACGGGGACTGAGGCCCCGGGCTGCTGGAGCGTGTGGCTTGCAGGGAGGGTTGGGGAAGGTAAGGTCGGATCCATACTGTGTTGGATGCCTGGTCGGGCAGTGGAACCCAAAAAGGCTGTGAGCAGGGTGTCTACATGTTGGGGCCATGCAGAGGGCAGCCCAGCCGAGGCAGCTGGGCCGAGGGGGGTCTGAGCCAGACCCAGACAGATCCAAGGGAGGCTCCATCTGAAGACAGAATTCTCCTCTGCACCCTGGCCAAGCAGAGATCATCGGGAGTTTCTCTCCCGCCCCCAAGACTTGGCCGCCCCTTGGTGCTTGGCCAGCCAGCGCCCCGCCCCCCCCCATCACCAGAGTCTGAGCGGCTGCTCTTGGGACGCCCCCCTCAGCATTCGAGAACAGAGACGCCTGTTATTTCCCCGCTTTTCATTTCTGTGGCTGGGGCAGCCCGACCAGCTGGGCCCCAGACAGAGCCCTCGGGCCCCGGGAGCCGCCCTGTCAGCCTAGAATTAAGAGTCAAGACCCGGGTCAGCTGAACGAGACTCCCCACTGCCCCCCATGGGGCCCCAGTTTCACAGCCGAGGCCCCTCTTGGAAGGGGCGCAGCCCGCACGTGTGCTTGCAGGGGGTGAGTGCTGAGTGCTAGGTGGACAGAGCCGAACCCCGGGGGCCACTCGCAGCCAGGCAGGAAAGGCCCCCGCCCTGCGGCTCCAGCTGTTTACAGGCTCTCAGCAGCCTGGCCACAAGGTTCCTGGGGCTCAGGGTGGGGCCTGAGCCAACAGTGCTGTCCCCTTAACTCACACTCAAGCGGACAGCTGCCCGTACGGCACCGTGTACCTCTCGCCGCCCGCGGACACCAGCTGGAGAAGGTCAGTGACCCAGAACCGGCCCTCGGCCCTCTTGTTGGAAACAAAAACAAACTGACATCATGCTTGTGCTTGGAAAACCAATATTGCAGTCACTTCAAAATGACAAAACTAAGAAGTCTTCAGAAGTTTCTAGAAATCAGCTCTATCCCTGCAACACCAGGGTCATAGCTTTGGAGTCTTCCAGGGATTTTTTTTGTCTTTCCATTACTTTTTTCTTTCTTTCTTTTACAGACAGAGTCAGGATTGGGTTTGAATATTCAGTATCGTAACTTGCCTCTTTTCATTTAATGCTATATTATGAGTGGTTTCTCATATCGGTGAAGTCACTGAAAATGTGATGATAAAACTATTATACATTTATTGCCAGAGGATTAGGAATACACACAAGCACACCTAGAAGGGGGAAAGAATTAACAGTGCCGTCCTCTACAGAGGTCTTGAAAAACATCAGTTAACGTTAATGCCTACAGCAAATAGCAGGATGGTTGTGACCACTGTGAATATACTTCCACCACAGAAGCAAATACTTAAGAATGGTTAAAATGGTAAATTTTATGTTACATCTGTTTTACCACATGAACAAATATATACGTGTAGGTTATTTCACTGAAGACTGAAAGTAAGTTAACAAAAACCCATATATTTCTATATGTATATGAAATGTGATATGTCATGTAATGTATCATCAAGTAATGTAATTAAACTCCTACTAAGCGTGTATTGTATAGCAGGCCCAATTTCAACCATCATATTCATTAACTATTAGAAAATGCACAGAGCTTTGCGGAGTAGGTGCTTTTATTCTCCACATTTTAGATACAAGGGAAGTGAGCACAGGGAGCTCAGAAGACTTGCTCAGGGACACACAGCTGATGGGGGGCCAGGATCTGGACCAGCTTCTCACTGTTCCTATGGCCCCAGGGTCAGAGGTCTGCTGGACCAGTCCTTTGGAACCTGCTTTTCTCCTTGAACTGAGTTTTCTCCATGTCGTTCTCAGTCGCTAGGAATGTGCCTTTTGGATTCATGCTGCTTTTACTTTCATTCCCAGATTGCCAGCTAGGTGGCTGGACCTGCCCCACTCCCCTTGGGTGCCCACAGTTTCCTGGGTATGCCAGGGGCTCTTCTGGGGACCATCCCTCCAGGCACCTGCAGCTGAGAGTACCCCGAGTTGCTCCACCCCTGGTGCAGAAGGCAGAGCTGGCAGCTCTTGTGCCACACCCCTTCTCAGGGGCTGCATTCTTTCTGGGTCATTTTCTGAGCCTCCTATCGCTGCCTCTCTTTTTTTTGCTCATTATACCTGGTTTGCAGCTGAGCCTCCTGGGGTGGCATGGTTGCCCCTTGGTATTTGTCACCAGAAGGGGACCCAGTGATAGGCTGGGCCTTGTACCCCCAAGGCTGGGCCACCGTGGGACCCCCCTTCTCCACAGAGTTCCAGCAGGAAGGTACCATCCTTTCCCTCAAAGCTGAGAAGCCCACAGACAGGGTGGGAGTGGGGAGGGGCTGGTTGGGAGTGGAGGCACACCTCTGCTGCAGCTTTTTGTCTTCAGCAGGCTTTGCAGATGAATATAAGGGTCACTCCTGTAGTTCTTTCGAGAGAAGTGTGCTTAGAGTTTTCTGCAGGTGTAAAAGCTCCCAAATATGACCCACCATTCCCACCCTGTCCCATCGGGCATGTCCTGGATAGAGTGGGGCCGGGACTGTCCATTGGCCCCGTTGGGGCCAAGGCTCACTGTCTCTCTCCTCTCCTCAGGACCAATTCTGACTCTGCCCTGCACCAGAGCACAATGACACCCACCCAACCAGAGCCCTTTACAGGCGGGTCCCAGGACGCACACCAGAAAAGAGGTATTAGCAGGGCACATGGGCTCCTTTCCTCGGGTCAGGCTAGTCCAGTGGGTGGCCCCTGTGCTCCCAGAGGTCACAAGCTCATAGGTGGAGAGACCTGCAAAGGGAGAGTCACTGGGTGGTATGGGACAAGGGGAGAGGCTTGAACATGTTCAGAAATGGTGCTGCTTGAGTGGGGTTTTGAAGAGCATGTAGGAGTTTTCTGGGTAGAGAAAACCGCCCCTGCAAAGACACCTTGGCTTCCATTCATGGATTCAGGGCATGGCCACACAGTACATGAGCCTTGCCAGTTCTCTCAGTTTTCGGGGGCAGCCAGCCCAAGCAAGAGGAGGCATTTATCAGTTCATGATCTCGCAGTCTAGAGCTGGATGTCCAGCTTTAGGTGCAGCTCAATTCAGGGCTTCACGCTGGACCGTTTCCTGGCTCTGCAGCTCAGGACCCTCCTGGTTCACAGTCCCTGGGCCCATTCTGCCTACTGTGGCTGGAAATGGGGCCAGTTCTTTCCTACCTCTTCCTAGTCTCGTCTCTGACTGGGCTCTGCCTACACCCCTGCAGTAGCTAGGGGAGGTCTGTGCCCAGGCCTCCAGCCCCTCCCCAGAGCTGGGCACAGAGGCAGTGTCCCTGGGACCTTCCGGGAAAGTACATGCCATCTTAAAAACTGGAGCCGTGTCATCTAGAGAGGGGAGCATGGTGCTGTGAGGCTGCGGGAAACCCCACCCAGGCTTGATCTGCCCAGAGACATAGAAGCCAGAGAATGAATCACGTACAGTTAAGGTCCGAACACTTACCAGTTTTTTGAGTAGTGTTTCACTGTGTGAATGTGTAAACATACCAGGGAGGTTCTGCTGGTAGAATGAGGGTTGTCCAGCAGAACTTCACCCCTTGAGGCCTGGGGGCCTGTGCACATGCCGTCTTCCCAGGATCCCTCTTCACCAGACAGTGAAGGTGAGCTTGCAGAAGGAACTGTCTCCACAATAAAAACAAGGATCCAAATGCCCTGGGGGTGAAGAGGACAGGGCACCAGGTGCTACCCTTCTGTTCCCAGTGTTGGGGGCCATTCTGAGGGGGCCGTCTCCTTCGTGGGCTCCCCAGGAGAGTGGGATTTTGGAGGTAGGCTTTTCAAGGCAAGTGTCATTATCCCTTGGGAAGCTGTGACCATATGGGAGCTGCAACCCAGGGCCCTTGGCAGCTTAGAATCTTGTCCTCGGGGTGGAAAGAGGCAAGACATGTCACTTGCTCCCATTTCTCTAGGAGAGGCCCAAGCAGTGACAGGGTGGGGGGTTAGCCTGGCTGCCCTCCCACCCACCACAGCTGGTCTACTGGATTTTAAGAAGGAGGAGTTGACCCATCTGGCTGTGTTCAGTATGGCTCTATTGCAAGTGAAAGACTGAACCTCCAAAATGCATAAAGAAACCGGGTCTCATAAAGAAAATGTTTAATCTGACTTTAACCACAGGGTCCAAAGAAAGGGGTCTTCAAGGCACAGCTGGTTCCAGGGCCTTAAATGATGCCCATTCAGTCCCTCAGACCTTCCCTCCCCTCCTCTCCTCCTGTGGGGCTGGTTAGCATTGCAACTAATTTTGTGAGGCCACAGCTACAATGAGTAGATCAGTCAATCCCCCGCTGACATTGAGCATCATGGGCTAGGAGGCAGGTGACCACAAGGTGGCAGGTAGGGCAAGGAGGTCTGGAAGATTTCTCTGCTTTTCTCTGCAGCCTGAGACCTCCAAGGCCTGCATTGGTCCCATGGGAGGCAGAATTAATACATGTTCTCAGCTCCAGAGCTCCTATTTTTGTTTCTTTTTAAGTCATAGGGTCTCTGGCTTATTTATTTATTTTTTTTAGATTCACTTATTTATTTGAGAAAGAGAGCGTGCTCAAGCTTAAGCAGGGGGAGGGGCAGAAGGAGAGGGAGAACGAGAATCTCAAGCAGACTCGCCACTGAGTACAGAGCCAAACGTAGGGCTGGATCCCATGACCCTAAGATCACAACCTGAGCTGAAACCAGGAGTCGGACCCTTACCTGACTGAGCCACTCATGTACCCCAAATTACTTATTTTTAAGTGTTTTTTTCTTTTGCTTTGCATGGAACCCTTTTTTGTACTTGAATGCGGTCCCCAGAAGTTACTGCTAGGCAGTCAACGCTGGTGTCATGGTCAGGACTCTGTATGTCAGGGCAGCTCCCCACTGGTGCCACAGAGCTTCAGAGTTTCATGAAAAGGTTCTGATGATCCTTCTCTCCCCCACCCCACCCCAGTCTTACTATTAACAGTTCCAGGAATGGAGGAAACCACATCGGAGACAGATAAGAATCTTTCTAAACAAGCCTGGGACACCAAGAAGGTAAGAGAGTCTTAAGGGCTTTCAGAAACGAGTTTCCTTCTTGGTCTTTTTTTCAAGAGTAGCCTGGCCCAAGGTGGAGAAGCATCCTGTCGGGGGAGTTTTGCCTTTCTTCAAATGTGACCTTCACTCAGACTTGACCAGTCACATAGGCCTCTTTAACATGAACGGCAGGCCGGTTAGGCCGGCAGAAGCCGTGAAAAACGAAAACCCAGGTTTGCTGTGACAGCATGTATACTAAAAGTGCAACGGTTCAGAGCTCAGCATGGCCACTGCCCAAGAACGACGTGCAAATTCATGAAGCACTCCGGATTTTTATGTATGGTATTGGCTGTAAACCAGACTTACTCTGGTGACCACTTCACAGTAAATACACATATCAAAGCATTGTGTAACCTGAAACAAATACAGTATTGTAAGTCCGTTATAGCTCAAAAAGGAAAAAAAAGTTGAAGCTCTGGAGGTTGTTTGTTCAAGGCTGTGAAGATACTCAGGGTTTAGAACCTATACCTCTTAATTCTTAGCCTGTGATCTTTCTGCTAACCTATAGTATTAGGTAATCGTCAGTGTTTATAAATGTTGACAGTCATCCTTAAACTTTCATTCATCTGCACAATAACTACATTTATTAGACTACAAAATCTACTTGGAATTTCCAACTGAGTTGGAATTTCTGTATTTATTTCCAGGTCCAGAAACAAATTTCTGAAGTTCAACCTCCAAAATGTCTAGTGGTGAGATAGAATTTGTGCCATGAATACAGATTTCAAAGAATTTGCCTAGAACAAGATACACTTAACACCAAAGCTATTTTGAATTTAAAAAAAAAAAAGAAAGAAAGAACTAAAACCCATTGCTGATCAAGTTGTGGTGAAAGGGCAGCAACATGAATTGCTCATCACCTTCAGGAAATCGTAGGGAGGTGACAAATGAGGAAACACCAATGTGTTCCTCAAAGGCATGTGCTTAGAGCTTTTGAAATAACCTGGAAACAACGTGAATGTTCAGTAGTAGGGAATTTATAAGACAATTACCTTCAGCCCCTCATGGAAAGTTCCACATGTGTGGAATTGGGATTTTGTTTTTTTAAGTAGGCTCTGGGCCCAACGTAGAGCCCAGTGCAGGGCTTGAACTCAGTACCCTGAGATCAAGACCTGGAGTCAGATGTTTAGGGTCGCCTGGGTGGCTCAGTCTGTTAAGCGACTGTCTTCAGCGCAGGTCATGATTTCAGGGTCCTGGGATTGAGCCCTGTGTCAGGCTCCCTGCCTAGCCAGGGAGCTTGCTTTTCCCCCTCCCCTTGCTGATGCGCTCTCGCGCGCGCTCGCTCTCTCTCTCTCTCTCTCTCTTAAGATTTTATTTATTTATTTGACAGACAGTGAAAGAGGTAACACAAACGGGGAGTGGGAGAGGGAGAAGAAGGCTTCCTGCTGAGCAGGGAACCCAGGGCAGGGCTCGATCCCAGGATTTTGGGATTATGACCCGAGCCAAAGACAGAAACTTAACGACTGAGACATGCAGGCATCCCTCTCTTAAAAATAAAAAAATAAAATCTTAAAAAAAAGAGTTGGACATTTAACCAACTGAGCCACCCAGGCGCCTCTGGAGTTAGGATTTCTGATGAAATTTTGAAGGCATGAGTGACACTCCGCTTAATACTGTAGTGTGGAAAGAACAGGATAAAGCTATTTAGAAAGGCAGACAACAGTTGGAAACGGACAAGCACACCCCATCTTATTGCATTTTTCTTTATTGTGCTGTGTTTTTTTTGTTTTTTTTTTTTTTACCAGTCGAAGGTTGGCAGCAACCCTGGTTGAACAAGAATATCAGCGCCATTTTTCTAACAGTAATTTTCTAACTTGGTGCCTCTGGGTCACCTTCTGGTAATTTCCACAGTAGTTCAGAGGTTTTGCGTTTTTTTAAAATTTATTTGAGAGAGAACGAGTGGTGGGGAGGGGCAGAGGGAGAGGCTGAAAGAGAGAAGCGGACCCCCTGCTGAGCAGGAAGCCCATCTGAGCTGAAGGCAGGTGTGTTTTAATCAACTGAGCCACCCAGGCACCCCTGTTTTCATTATTATAGTTGTTGTGTGATGTTTGATAGTGATTACAACTCACTGGAAGCTCAGATAATGGTTAGCATATTTAATTAAAGTACATAAGTTGTTTTTTTAGATGTAGTGCTGTCAGCAGGATAGGAGAAACATAACTTTTATATGCCCCAGGAAACCAAAAAATTCACTTGACTTGCTTCACTGTGATACTTGCCTTATTGGGGTGGGTCTGGAAGTGAGCCCGCCATATCTCCCAGGTATGGCCATCTACACACAGATGCAGGGGGCTGGGGGTAGACGTGTGCAGGGGGCATCTCCTCTCGCATGGCAGATGTGGGCACCATGGTCAGCCCTTATTCTTGTCTGCATGTTCCAGTTTTGCACAGAGAATGCATATGATTTTCATATTCAGGGAAGAAAATAACTTCAAAAAGAATTCTAGGGGCGCCTGGGTGGCTCAGTTGGTTAAGCAACTGCTTTCGGCTCAGGTCATGATCCTGGACCCCGGATCGAGCCCCACATCGGGCTTCCTGCTCGGCGGGAAGCCTGCTTCTCCCTTTCTCAGTCCCTCTGCTTGTGTTCCCTCTCTAGCTGTGTTTCTCTCTGTCAAACAAATAAATAAAATCTTTAAAAAAAAAAAAAAGAAGAATTCTAACAACCCCAACAGAATTGGAGCAACTGAAACGTATGGTTGAAGAGAAGTGGGTAAGGGCGGACATCAGGGTCCTTCCGAGCAGCTGAATGTGTCGCTGAGCCCTAAAGGGAAGGTATGAGTGTTGGTGCAAACACATTTGACATCCTGGGAGTGAGAAGAGGATGGCAGGACCCAACATCATGGCTCAACTTTAAACTATTGCACTCGCACAAAATGTATCTGCCAGGATGTCAGTAAAGGGATTCCGTTGGATTTGTTGGGAGTGGGGTGGCGTTGGGGGGGTAGGCAATGATGGGTGAATTTTTAATACCGTTTAGAAATCCGTTGTTACCTCCATAATGTTCATGGGAATGCTTTTGAAAAGATTCTTTAGAAAGTCATTGTCTTCATGCTTTGCAAAAATTCAGTAATGAAGCGAGTGTTTACTCACAGAATTAAGGAGCCCATGGCCAAGTAGAAACCCGTTCCTCTGGCATTCTCTGCAGAGGCTTAACACTGCTGGTCGCACACCAGCCCTCAGGTTCCCCAGTCACTGCCAACACACACACCCCCGCCCCACCTCCCCACCCCCACGGACACTGGGCCTGCGCAGAGAGGCCGCCAGCCCAGCCCTCCGCCTGTGCACCCACCTTCTATCCGATAATCCCTAAAGAACGCATCAGCCTGAGGGCCTGTGAGACCGGTGGGGAATTAGGGAATGTGACACAGCTGGGGCCCTCCATCAGCACGCAGGCTCTGTCCAGTCATGTTTGCCGCTGTCTGAAGAGTTCCCTCCTTTGTCCTTGGGTGGGAGTCCAGGGGCTCTGCCTAGAGCCTACAGTTCTCGGGTGACCTAGTGGCCCCATCTCGAGAGGAGGAAACCAGGGTCTTGCTGCCAGTGGGCTTTCCCTGAGACCCCCTCCCCAGCCCACAGGGCAGCCAGAGTCTTCGATCTTCATTCTCAGGTGGTAGGGCCATGGGAGCACCCACGACTCCATGGGTCCCTGTGGGAGCCATAGCTGAGGGACCACTAGCAGTGGGTCAGCTAGGGGCATGGGCAGCACCCTCTGTGTGTTCTTGCTGCCCCACATCATGTACAAATGCATGCTGAGCAGAGTCAGCTCCTTCCCCAGGAGCCCCAACCCCTCTGATCCAGGAACGGAACGAGGGATCAGCCTCGGAATGCCCGGGCTTCCAGGGGCCCCATTGCTGAGCTGGTGTCTGACCCCTATGGCGTGCCCCTGGGGTTTTCAGGTGTAAAGAGTGGACAAGGCCTGTTCTTCCTCAGATGCCTGCTCTGACAAGCGACCATGTCACCCCTGTCTGCTGTGCCCATCTTAGGGGCAGGCAGAGCTACACTGGGATGTGCCTGCTTGCCACCAAGGGCAGGAGCTGGAAGTGGGAGCCATAGAGACACCTCTGCATATCACTCTTGCTTTTGCCCCTGCCCATGTCTGGGGCAGGCTCCTTGGCCTTTTGAGGCTGCCAGGTTCTGGTTTGTGAGACATCCTGGGGCCTGATAAACTCCCCCTCTTATTGGCATGGTCAACTGCACCCCTAGGAGCCACAGTGCAGGAGAAGGCCCACTCAGCCTCTGCTGTCTTCTCTTTCAGACGGGGTCCAGGCCCAAGTCTTGCGAGGTCCCCGGGATCAAGTAAGTCTCAGCAGGGCCCGCCCTGCGTGCCCAGGGCTGTTGGGGCTGTTCAGATGACCCCTGGGCTTCCCCTCCGCCCAGGAGGTTGCAAGTCCCTACAAGAGGGCTGCCCCTTGCTGGCAGCTGTCCAACAAGCCTCACCCGGGTGGGAGGGGAGGGGAAGAAGGGGCCCTCCTACCCCTCCCTGCCTGCGGGGACCAAACCCCCTCTCCCTGCCACTCAGCCCCAGCCCGTGTGTTCATCAGACACACCCTGTCCCTGGGCAGCAGGAGGACCCTCAGCCCAGCCCCTCTTCTCCGTAGATAGGCTTTTTCCTGAGATCCCATTGGAGCTGCAGGCTGATGGTCGTTTCTATACATGGCAGCACCTAATCCCATTTTGTGCCCCCTGATGTTTTTGTGCCAGTTTCCCCCTACCCCTCACCCCCACCACAGCTCCTGGGGGAGAATGGTCCGGGGCGAGAGCTCACCTCCCCCCTCTGTCTGGCCTTCCCCCCAGCATCTTTCCATCCGCTGACCAGGAAAACACTACAGCCCTGATCCCTGCCACCCACAACACAGGGGGCTCGCTGCCCGATCTGACCAACATACACTTCCCCTCCCCCCTCCCGACCCCACTGGACCCCGAGGAGCCCGCCTTCCCCGCGCTCAGCAGCTCCAGCAGCACCGGCAACCTTGCAGCCAACCTCACCCATCTGGGCATCGGTGGTGCCAGCCAGGGTAAGGCTGGGCTGGGCTGGGGGGGGGGGGCGGGCACTGCCTTCCCTGGCAGAGCGCAGCATCTGGCGAAGATGACACATGGGTTTGAATAACGATTTTGCAGGGTGGCATCGAAAACGCTGGGCACAGAGTGGGAGGCAGAACCTACCACAGGGGTTGGCATTTCCCCTGTACTGCCCAGGAAAGGCATCCTAAACAGGGACACACAGCTCTGGCAAAGGCCCGGAGATGGGAAAACACCCAGTGTCCTCAGGGACCAGACAGTGATTCTGAGGGGGAACTGGGTGAGTCCAGAACAGTCTAGAAGGGGAGCCCCCAAGGTTTGACTTGTGGGGTATACCAGGCATTCCCCCTGCCTCTCCTTGTCCTCAGCTCTCACGGAGGGATGGGACCAGGCTGACCTGCCCCCTCCACACTCCCTCGCACCCAGCGCTGACAGTGTCTCCTGCTTGGGACACTCCAGCCCAAGCCATGTCCATGGGGACACCCTTACCTTCCTAATACCTCCTGGCCCCAGTCCTGCACCCCTGGGGATGAGCAGCACTGTTTCCCAGTGGCTTGCCCTGTTCTCTTGCCTGCCCTGACCTGTTGATGCGTCCTCTGAACCCCACTACCAGGACCCAGTCCAACCTGGTCCCCTTCCACCTTGCATGGCCTTTACCTGCCTGCCCTCCCCCCAACCCTCCACTCCCAGCCTCTTCTCTCAGAATCACCTCATGACTCTTGTCTGCTCAGCACCTTGCACGGGTCCTTGGCTCCCTCCCAGTGAAAACCTGAGACCCCCAGGGCCTGGGAGAGCCAGTCCCCTCTCCGACCTGGTCTCCCACCCCTACCCCTCCCCCTGCCCCCTACACCATCTCCTGTCCAGCCAGTGAGCTCGCCTCAGGGCCTTGGCACATGCTGCCCCTCTCCCATAGCCGTCCTCTTCCTCCAGGTGGCCGCAGGACCCCTCGCCCACTCCAACGCCACTCACACCTCCTCAGTGCACCCTCACGGCCCCCTGCGCACACAACCTCACCCTCAGTCTCTGCATTGCTCTTCTGCATTCACCCTGCTGCTCTTGAGTCACTCTTTTGCTCTCATCTGTCCCCTGGGCCAGACCTAGCTCTCCCTTGTCTCCACTGTGACTCTCATGCCTCTGCTGTCATTCTTGCACCCACGTGGACTGTGGGATGTATGAATTTGCATCCAGGGAGGAGATAAGGCAGCCCTGACAGACTTGTGGTGGGACAGGTAGGAGGGGCTATGGAGGGACCCCTCTGTGAGTCCACACATGTCAGAACTTGGCAGCCAGTGAGAGCACAACCTTGCTGTGCCCTCTCTCCTGCCCGGGAGCCAAAGCTCGTCCCATCCATCTGCGTGTTCCACCTCTGCCCCAGCTGTGGTGGGCAACACCGTGCAGGATGTCCTCAGAGAGATTCAGACGCTCAAATTCACATATGCCAGAGCCCTCCCAGCTGCCCAGCGAGAACTCGCTATCAGGAGGGCTGGCAGCACCAAGGCAAGGCCTCATCGAATGTTCTAGAGAGACTTCCAGGTGAAGTTGGCTGGCCTGGGAGCTGGGTCAGTGTGCGGAGCAGAGGAATGTCCTGGCTTTGGTGCGGACAGGGCCAGAGGCAGGTGAGGGGTGTTGAGAACAATGTGGGTGTTGCTAGGTTTCTAGACAAGGAAGTAGAAGCCAGAACAGTGCAAAAGGGAGTAAGACCCTGGACTAACACCGAGGCTCTGTTCCTGCTTGCGTATCCCTGGGCCCGTGCCCACCCAGGTTCAGCCACCAGGCAGAGGCCGCCAGCCCTTGCTGGGCCCCCGCATCCCTGCCAGGAGGGCCTAGAAAACAAAAATGAGCAGATTCAGGGGAGACCCATGGCCTCCTGAGAGGTGGGTGGGCAGGCACCATCCACACAGACCTGTCGGAAGGTTGGCTCTGGGGATGCCTGTGGGCGGGGGGGGGAGGGGGGGGGCTTGTGCAGACACCGCTGTTTCCTGGCCCCCTGTTTTTCTCCTCACGTCTCGCTGTGGCTTCCAGAGCACCACCCCCTCCTCCAGAGGGTCCTTGGCAGCCCCCCAGCACCCTCCCGGGAGCCGTGCACCTCCAGCCCACACCGAGTCTAAACAAGCACAGGAAAACACAACACATATGAAAGCCATAGACGCGGGAACTAGCGCGGAGCCTGAGCGTGGGGCCCAGACCCCGGCCCGCCTGGCTGGGAGCGTCAGCCCAGTAATGTCTGACATGTGTTCAGTTGTTTGCGAACCTGCCGCTCGAGCAGCTCGCCTGGCAGGGGCTTCACTTTCTGGGTGCATTTTAAATCAAGCCGAGCCACCGGCCCCTGGCACACATGGAGATTGCCCCCCCCCCCAGCCCACCCGCCCATCAGAACGTGAGTCCTGCGAGGAAGAATGGGAGGCTTCCGCCGCCAGGGAGACAGCGACCCCTCTCGTCCTTTTGAACATTTGCTGAGGTCGTTTTCCTGGTTCTTGGCCAGAACCCGGAGGAGGGCAGGCCCAGGTCCTCCTCCCTGGCATGACTCCGAGGCCTGCCGGCCCCGCACACAAGGCTTGCGTGCCTCACGCTGGGCCCCTGCCACCTGGCCTGCCCTCCCCTGGCAGCTCTCCCTGCCCGCCCCAGACTTCCCTTCCAGCTGGCCTCACTGCTTTTCCCAAAGGTGATCCAGGTTGCCAAAAGGAATTCGACAGCAAGGCGTCCGTCTGCCCTCCCGGCCCACTGGCCTCTCCTAGGGTGGTGGCCCGCCCCGTGGGAGACCAGGAGCTCACTCTGCAGCCCAGCCGAGGATGAAAAACTCCCTTGTATCCCGAACAGACAGAGGCTGGCAGCCCAAGAGCCAAATCCAGCCTCCCGGTGTATTTCGTCTGGCCCGTGGTTGCATGTGTGATGTTTGAGTCAACATTTAAAAATCAGGAGAGTGCATGTTAAAACTTGGGATTTCTGGCTTCTCTTGAGGAATCGGAAGACCCAGCAATGGTGGGTCAAGATCCTGTGCCTTTAGATGGTCCGGTTTGCCCGAAGTCCCTGTTGCCCCACTGACCCTCTCTCTCCTGGCCTTTGCCTCTGCTGCCCACCGAGGCCTGATATCACTGCTCCCTGGGTGTGACGTGTTCTCAGCCTGAAGGACGTAAGAGGCCATGGATGCTCAGAGAAGGGGAGGGAGCAGCCTGTGTTCTCCTACCAGGTGTTTCCGGACTCTTCCCGCTCAGCCTTCTTGTCCATGCCCCCGCTTGGTGTTTCGTGCGTGTAGCAGTCTGATTCTGGGGCCCAAGGTCTGTGTAAAACCTGGAAGCTGGGGCTCTGGCTCGGGAGCCAGGCCCTCCTGCGGTGCACGGCTGAGTGGAGCTGCCAGGGCGACCTAGGGGAAGTGCAGGCGTGACCAGGCTTGCCTCGCACAGTGAGCAGCTGCCCAGGGTGGAGAGAAGGCTGCCCGTCCTCTCCCTTCAGTATGTGCTGGGTGCGTTCCCACTGGCCTGGGAGCCTGCTGTCTCACCCACCAGAACCAGGTTGATCTGATGCCCTCGGCAGGATAGGCCCAGCTACCCCGAGTGAGTCAGCTTCCTGCATCGGCCTTGACTGCACGCCAGACTGTCTTCAGAGCCTGCTCCCAGCCTCATTAGGGGCCTCACAGTGAACTCTTGAGGGTGGCTGTTATCATCTCCATCTCAAGGATAAGGAAACCAAGTCTGGGAGATCAGGCCAAGCCCCCAGGGCTCCCTGAAGCATCATTAGGAGGCCTGTTGCCTCCCTGGCCCAGTTCCCCAGGATGGGGCAGGCCCCAACTGCTGCCATACTAAACTTGACCTCACTCACCTCCTTCAGGACAGATACATCCAGGGATAGGATTGCCGGGGGAGGGGGGCAGGGTGAGGGAAAGGGCAACATGGAGTCCTCCTGAAAGGAGCTGAATCGGGAACATAGGTATTGGAAGAAGGTAGAGAGTAACTGGGTTTCCAATAGGGCTGATGGTCCAGCGTGGAGAGCACACAAGGTGGAGGGGTTTGGAGGGAGGAGCTGAAGGACCAGTTACAGGAAGGTACAGTTATGTTGGAGGATGATAAGGAGAGCATGAGGCTTTAGAGAAACTACAGTGTCTGGGCAGGACCAGCTTTCTTTTTTCTTTTTTTAAAGTATTTATTTATTTATTTATTTATTTATTTATTTATTTATTTATTTGACAGAGGGAACACAAGCAGGGGGAGTGAGAGAGGGAGAAGCAGGCCTCCCGCCGAGCGGGGAACCTGATGTGGGACTCGATCCCGGGTCTCCGGGATCATGACCAGAGCGGAAGGCAGTGGCTTAACCAACTGAGCCACCCAGGCGCCCCGTCCCTAAAGTTTTTATTTGAGAGCATGTGCGTGTGTATAAGCTGGGGTGGGGGTGGGATGGGGTAGGGTTGGGTGGCAAGGACAGAGGGAAAAGCAGACTCCCAGCTGTGCAGGGATCCTGGGATCATGACCTGAGCTGAAGTCAGACGCTTCACCGACTGAGCCACCCAGGTGCGCAAGGACCAGCTTTCTTGAAGCTAACTGATCCCCAAGCCAGTTTAGGCAAAAAAGGCACTGATTATCTCCCCAAACCAGGAAGCACCAGTGTGGCCTGATCCAGGGCTCAGGTGTTGCCTCTACCCCTCAACCGCTGATTCTCCAGCTGGCTCTTTCCCTTGTAGCCACATGATGCTCCCCCTACACAGCTCCAGATGTCCCTCCTTGGAATTCCATCAAAAGTCCCTGTCATTGGGCCAGTCTGATAGCATGTCTATCTGGGAGCCAGTCAAAGGTGGTCCAGAGGCAGGGAAGTGCTGATTGGCAGGGCCTTTGGGACACACGCCTCTTTGAGGGATGATAGGGTCAGTGGGAGAGTGTCGGCCAGCATGGGGATGGTCCGGAAGGCAAACAGAGCTCTCATAAGTATTGAGGCTTTGGAGGGGGCACCCTGGGTTTCATGATCAGGGCAGAGTGGATTCTGTCTGGGCTGTTACTCAGCAGTGATTATGGTGTGTGATCAGCCCTCTGGAGGCCAGAGTCATGTCCAACCTTCTCTCCTTTCCTCCCTTTCAGGAATGAGCACGCCAGGCTCCTCACCACAGCACCGCCCGGCTGGTGTCAGCCCCCTGTCCTTGAACACAGAGGCGAGGAGACAGCAAGCCCAGCAGGTGTCACCCACCCTCTCCCAGCTGTCACCCATCACTCAGGTGTGAGGGCGGGGTGGGGTGGGGGAGGTGTGGCGAGCTCTACCCCTCTGGGAGACCTCCCTCTCCTTCCTGGGGGCCATAGAATCCTGAAGACAAAGGTTCCCAACACTTTTGGCTGTTTGTCAAATTTTCAAACACACGGAAATGCATTCATGACTGGCTTGGAGTCTCCTGTGCCTTTCACGCACAGATCCGTGTGACTGAGTGTTCTTTGCTATGTTACTTTCCCTTGAGAATCTAGTTGAAATTCTCCGAAATAAAATGTTTAGAGAATTATTTTGTTTGTTTATAAACCTTTTTTAAAGATTTTAGAGAGAACATGCACAAGCAGGGGGAGCAGCAGGCAGAGGGAGAAGCAGGCTCCCCGCCCGAGCAAGGAGCCTGTTGGACTCAATCCTAGGACTCTGGGATCACGACCCTAGCTGAAGGCAGACGCTTAACCCACTGAGCCACCCAGGCATCCCTAGAGAGTTTTGTTTTATTTTTTTCAATTTACCATAATTTTGTTTCATCTGGTTTTTTGGTAGCTCGTGTGTGTTTAGGAATTGGTCTCTTTCATCTAGGTTATCTGTTGTGCTGGCATACAGTCTTTCATAGTACCCATAATCATTTTTATTAATTCGTAGTAATATTCCCACTTTCATTTGTGATTTCAGGAATTTCATTCTTTTTTGGTTAGTTTATGCCCACAGAACAAGTTAGGAAGTGTTCCGTCTTCTATTTTCTGGGGGAAGTGTTTGAGAAGCACTGGAATAAACTCTTTATAAATACTTGGTAGAGTTCACCAGCAAAGCTACCGGTCTGAGCCTATCTTCATTGGGAGGTTGGGGTTTTTTTTAAGTTTTCATTTAGATTCCAGTTAGCGTACAGTGTTCTATAGTAGTTTCAAGGGCACAGTATAGCGATTCATCACTTGCACACATCAGTGCTCATCACAGGTGCACTCCTTAATCCTCATCCCCCCACCTACCTCCCCTCTGATAACCCTCAGTGTATTGCCTATAGTTGAGTCTTTCTTGGTTTGTGTGTGTGTGTGTGTGTGTGTGTGTGTGTGTCTGTCTGTCTCTCTCTCTCTCTCTTGCTCTCCTTTCCCCTTTTGCTTGTTCTGTTTCTTAAATCCCACATATGTGTGAGATCATGCGGTATTTGTCTTTCTCTAATTGACTTACTTGGCTTAGCATATAGTCTCTAGGTCCATTCATATAGCAAATGGCGAGGTTTCATCCTTTTTAAAGGCTGAGTAATATTCCATTGTATATACACCACATCTTTACTCGTTTACCAATTAGTGGACTCTTGGGCTGCTTCCATAATTAGGCCATTGTAGATAATGCTGCTGTAAACACTGGAGTGCATGGATCCCTTTGAGTAAGTATTCTTGGGTTCTTTGGATAAATACTTAGTAGTGCCATTGCTGGATTGTAGGGTAGCTCTTTTTTAACTTTCTGAGAAACCTCCATACTGTTTTCCGTGGAGGCTGGAACAGTTTGCATTTTCACCAACAGTGACGGTTCCCCTTTCTCTGCATCCTCACCAACACCTGTTGTTGCTTGTATTGTTGAGTTTAGCCATTCTCACAGGTGTGAGGCAAGACCTTATTGTAGTTGTGATTTGCATTTCCCTGATGATGAGCGATGTTGAGCATTTTTTAACATGTCTGTTGTCATCTCTGTGTCTTCTTTGAAAAAATGTTTATTCTTATCTTCTGCCCATTTTTTAATCAGACTATTCATTTCTTGGGTGCTTTTATAAATTCTTTATGTTTTGGATATAAACTCTTCGTCGGCTGTGTCATTTGCAAATATCTTCCCTTGGGAGGTTTTTGATTATTGATTCAATCTCCTTTCTTGGTATAGGTCTATTCAGATTTTCCATTTCTTCTTGAATCAGTTTGATAGTTTGTGTGTTTCTAGGAATTTGTCCATTTTGTCTTTTTTTTTAAATCCCTAATAGATAATATTTTTGTTGTCTTTTTTTTTTTTTTTTAACATAACCTCAGTGGCATTGTCTGCTTCAAACAACTGACAGGCATTTCTCCGTACCTTCCAGTGTCTGGCCTAGGCCCGTTCTCCTCTAAGTCTCTGTCAGCACAGGTGGTGCCTGGCACTGTGTTTTCATTCTCTCCATCTGTGACCCCTGTTCCTTCTCCCTCCCTTAGGCCTGCCTTCCTCTTCTGGAGACTTCTTTTTTGTTCATGGAGTAACCACCACTTATTCGAGGCTGGGCATTCTGCTAAGTGTTATATCCTGTAGGTCCTGGGGGCATGCTGCCTCCCTCGGAGGGCAGGAGCCTGGCCTGCACCAGGAACTGTCTGTACAGATGCCCAAATGTTGAAGACTTTGCTCTAACCAGGGAAAACTTTTCCTGTTCCAACTCCAAGAAGACCTAAGCTGGTCATGACTGGGTTGGCCACACCAGCTGGTCCATCACCCACACTGTCTCCAGGCCCCCCAGACTGCGGGGTTGCCAGACTCTGGTGCCCTGTGCCTGCCTGCAATGGGCAAACTCTAGGTCAGAGAGGCCGGGGACCCTCTGAGCCTAAGTGGGTACAGAAAGGTACAGAAAGGGGTGCCCACCTCTCCACGTAGGACAAAGCTGAAGGAAAGGCTTGTTGGGAGCAGGGCCCTTCCAGCTGCGTTAGAAGTCTAGGCCCTGTCCAGCTGCAGCCTAACCCTCTGTGGCCCTGGGCAAGGCCTGCCATCTTTCGGCCTGTGCTTCCCTGGTCCAGGGTCTGGATGTCCCTTTGTTTATCCGTGACATCTTTGCTGAGCATGTCAGGCCGTGGGGTGTCCCCAGGGACCAGGTACTCCCAGCCTGGACCCTACTTCCCACCTGACACCCTCCTCTTCCCCCAGGCTGTGGCCATGGATGCCCTGTCTCTGGAGCAGCAGCTGCCCTACGCCTTCTTCACCCAGGCGGGCTCCCAGCAGCCGCCGCCGCCGCAGCCCCAGCCCCCTCCACCGCCGCCACCCGCGTCCCAGCAGCAGCCGCCCCCGCCACCCCCGCAGGTGCCCATCGGCCTCCCCCCAGGTGGCCCCCTGATGCCAAGTGCCAGCTTGACGCGGGGGCCCCAACTGCCCCCACTCGCGGTCACGGTACCATCCTCTCTCCCCCAGTCCCCCTCAGAGAACCCGGGCCAGCCGCCAATGGGGATCGACATTACCTCGGTAAGCCCAGGATGGGGTTTTGTGGGGCCTGGCTGGGGGGGGAGCATGTAGGAGGATCCCAGGGACTGTGGGAGGCCCCCAATGGGCTCCCAAGGCCCAAAGACACTCGGGCATCTGGCTGAAGAAGCTTCCTGGAGGTTCCAACTTGGCTAGGGGTCAGGGCTGAAGCAGACACTGCCGGGCTGAGGTCATCATCTCATGGGTATTGATAGGGAGCCTGAGACACAAGCAGGGCTCATTTGACCAAAACTTCACCCAAGATGGGCCACCCCATGTCTGGCTGCCATGGCACCCCCGTGGCCCTTGGTGCCCAGTACTTCAACCCTTCCCCCCTGAAATGGTTGCCTTGGAGGCAAGAGGACACAGAGCTCTTGGGGCCTGATGGGTAGATTCTGGGAGTCAGAGGCACAGAAGGGAACTTGGAAAAGAAGGGAGAAAGCTTCCCTGTGGTTCATGCAGCACAGTGCCGTGGGCCCAGAGGCGCAGTGTAGACCATGGGACCCCTTGCGTGGGCCTGGGCTCAGGGAAATGGGTGCTAGGCTTTGACTTCTGCACCCCCAAAGCTCTTGTAGCTCATTTTGCTCTGGTGGCAAGGGGGTGATGATCATAGCTACCTTTGGCCATATCCAAGGAATAGGGACCACGTTTAGGGTACAGCAAGCCCTCTCCACTCAGCCCTTGACTACCAACCCCAAGATAAATGTCATCAGAACATCGTGCTCTGCAAAGACTAGGCCCCCCTGAGCTGTACAGGGTGGGTGAATAGAGACCTGGTTTCTAAGCTGCTCTGACACCTCATGAGGCAGACCCCAGGGGTCCCTCAGGCAGGAGCGTATGCAAGCCTTTTCTTGGTCGGACACACAGCTGGTGTGGGAGCAGCTCTGATGGTGGAACCTGTCCGGGGTACCTCATTTCCTGACACCCTCCAGCAGTGGTGCCTCACTTTTGAGCTGGGTAGATAAGGGAGGATGGGTGTCCAGGTCAGGGCACAGACGTGACCTCCCCAGGCTCGCAGGCCAGCATGTCTGCTGCCGGGCACCCTCACCAGGGACTTCTGGCTCCCTTGGGGCAGGGGCTCTGGGGGCCTCTTCCTTGGGTTTATGTCAACTCAGCCAAGCAAGGAGAATGTCCCTCTGGACATTTTTCAACCCTGAGGAGGCCCGAGCCAGTCATTGCCAAATGACAGTGCTGGTACCTCCAACATGGTATCTTGTTGATTGAGCCCCCGTGCCCCACCTGGGCTCAATCCCTATCTCAAACTACTCAGAACAGGTCATTGAAGAAATGGGGAGAC
The DNA here is from genome assembly GCA_004023965.1 of Spilogale gracilis. Taxonomy (NCBI): domain Eukaryota; kingdom Metazoa; phylum Chordata; class Mammalia; order Carnivora; family Mephitidae; genus Spilogale; species Spilogale gracilis. The sequence continues at coordinate 18,469 of PITA01003802.1, read as the reverse complement.
CAAGCGTTTTTGGGGATGTGAACTAGTCATCCAGGCCTCAGCAAACAACAGGCCCAAAGAAGTCAGGCAGCTCGTCTGAAGGCACACAGAGGGTCCTGGCTGGACTGGGAACAGAGCAGGGTCTAAATCCAGGTTCCTGACCCAGTCCGTCTTACCTCTGGTGAAAAGCTAACGCCCCCCCCCCCCCGTCCTTCAGGCTAGGAGGTTGCTACCCCTTGGAGGTCTCTGGACAGCATACCCATCAGGCTTGTCTCAAGTGATGCTGCTGGTCATGACTGCCCAGTACCGGGTGTCCTGCAGCAGCATGCCCTGGATGGCCTTTGCCGTCAGTCCCACCAGCCCTTGAGGTGGGCAGGATGTGCCAGTGCACAGAGCTGGAGCTCAGAGAGCTGAGGGTGCCACCCGGGGTCAGCAGCAGAAACAATACCTCCCTGCCCCCTCCAGGCCTCCATGCTCCCCTGTGTGTGGGTGTGCTTGTGCACATGTATGGCAGTATGCACACGTATGTGGGTGTGGGTGTGCATTCACGTGGGTGCTCGGGAGCCCCCTGAGTCAGGCTGGACCCTGCCATGGCCCTCCCACAGGCCCCCTGTATGATTCCATGAAGCTGGGTTCTCTGACCAACCCCCCACCTCCGGGAGCCCACACCTCGAAGCCCACATCTCTTGCAGGTGTTTCCCATACTCTGCTCCCCTGCCAGGTGGAGGGGCGGGTCTTTGGTGGGGGGTGGCCAGTGGGGAACGGCCAGTCCCAGGATGCCAGGCCTGGGGCCCCTCGCGTGTCCTGACCTGTCTGTCGTCACAGGCGCCGGCCTTGCAGCAGTACCGCGCTGGTGCAGGCTCCCCGGCTAACCAGTCTCCCACCTCACCTGTCTCCAATCAAGGTTTCTCCCCGGGGAGCTCCCCGCAAGTAAGGGACGCCGCCTCCCCTCTCCCAGTGCCCCACACTCCAGTCTTGCTTCGCGCCCCCCACGTATCAGTCCCCCGCCGTCTGTGCCGCACGCCTCATTCCATCTCATCTCGTCCACTAGGCAGGGAGGGAGCGGAATACCCCCACACTGCCCCCCACCCTCCAGGCCCAGCCCTGGCGCTGCCACATTTCCGCTGGATCTCTGTGCAGCCCCGTCTAGAGATGGCGGGCTTCTCACTCGCCCTAGTGACCTTAGTGTCGGCCCCACCCTGGCCTCTTGCCCCTCCGTGTGCGGCCTGTGCACACGTCCCCACAGGCACCTGTCCTTGCAAGGCCCCCAGCAGTGGCGGGGTTCTCCCGCTCTGGTAGGTCCTCACAGGAAGCTTCTCTGAGTGGCACTGCAGCCTCTCAGGGCCCTCTGTTCCTGTATTAAGAGATGAGGAGACTGAGGCTTGCCCCAGGCGACTGAAGGGCTTTACCACAACCATCAGACTTGGGTTTTCCCCCAACACCATTGGACCCCAATCTCTGATACACATATACGCACACAGAGCCCCCTCTTGTTTCCTCAGAATTTACACTCAACCCATGGCTGAATTCTATCTGGAATATTCCACCAGAGGAGAAGAGGTGCCCACAAAACTGACATGTGGGCTCAAAATTTCCATGCTGCGGAGCCTCCTCAGGACCCCGCCACTCCATCCCTAAAGTGTCACCAAGCTGAGAGACTCCCAGGAACCGCTGCCACAGGGCAGTGCCCAAGGCCCTGAAGCCTCATTCTTGGCCCAGAGGGCAGTAGGATTTTCCTTCCCTGCATCCTACCAGGCAGGACCATGCAAGAATGATGTCCGGCTCCCTTGTCTCAAGGGACATGCCCTGCTGTCGCCACATCCCCAGTTCTCAGAAGTGCACCCCCATTGGACCCCGTGTTGAGATGGTGGGCATCCTGTTCAGGAAGGCTGCTCTCAGGAGGGCCCTTCCTAGGACCCTTCCTCCACCACCTTGCTATGGCCTGGGATCCTACTGTGCTGGGCCCGTCCATGTGCAGCTTCCTCGTCCGTAGGCAGGTGGGGGAGGGCATCAGTGAGCTCAGAGCAGGCCAGAGGTCAGCCTGGTGTCTGCAAGTTCTAGATACAGCCATGCTGGCTCGCAGCTCTTGTGGCTCCCAGAGTGTCTTGTCGGGCCATGTGGTGTCATTGGAGGCTGAGGGATGGGAGAAGCAGGTCCAGGCAGGGGAAGTGGCAGGTGTGGCCCATTCCTGGGGCTGGACCTTGAGTAATGTCCCTTTTTACACAAGAAGCAGGACAGAAATTCAAGAGTGGAGCCAATCTCTCAGGGGACATTTGCCTAGCTCAAAGTGGGTTCATCCATCCTAGGCAGGAAGTGTGTTGACGTCTCATCAAGCCCTTGTCTGTGTGTCGGTCTGTCCATCCATTCACTGGGTGCTGGCAAGGGAGGCGGGTAGCTCAAGTGGCTGTGAGGTCAGGGCTGCCGCAGTGTTTGAGCTCAACCAGACCTGTGCTGATGATAGCCTAGAGGCTCGCTTGGGGACAGATCGTGGTGGGTGCAGGCCAGGCCTGGCTTCACACTGCAGCTGGTGCCCTGGGTTGCATCTGGTGGCCCAGGGCCTCCCCTCCCCAGCCTCGCCAGCCTCGAGTGCACATTGTACCTGTCTGACTGTACCCTGAGCTTTAGGCAGCTGGCCTTTGGAACTGTGTTCCTCCCTTCCATTCGGAGCGGACCTTTCTGGCAAAGTCGCGTGGCAGCCTCACAAAAGAAACCTTAGCCTGGGTCCCCTGCTTGTGACGGTCCCCTTTGAAGCCAAGGACATGGGGATAGACACAGATAACCCAGAGCAGACCTGCTTCCTCCTTTATGGGGAAACCCAGCCAGTCCCCTTTTCCAAACCTGAAGCTGGCTGTATTTAGGGCGAAGGTGGCATTTTTGCCACATTGGCTGTTTTTGTTTCTGCTCTCAGCGTACTCACCAGGGGGACCCGGACTTGGGTCTGGGCTGCAGATGTGTTTCATGAGGCCTGGTTCCCCGGGTGAGGTCTGGCTACACGCTGGCTATCCCTCCTCCCTTTCACATCCCACCAGGCTCCATCCCGCCATCTCTCTCTGGCATCATGGGAGTAGGCAGGGGCTCCAAGCTCCTGTCCTGGTGTCTCTACTGCCTGTGAGGGTCCCCAGTTTCCTGCTCTTCTCTCAGGAGCGGACCTGGCCCCCAGCTGGCCTCAGAAGAGTGGGAGGCGGGCTCCTGGCCCATCCTTGGGCCCTGGGATCCCCCAGGCAGGCAGCCAGGGACAGATAGGCGGGCAGGGGGCTTTCTGTGTGCCTGTCCTGTGCTCGCTCAGCCGGCATCTGGCTCTGTGCGCCAGTCCTGTTCACGTCTATATGGCCTGCCACCATGTCCCATGTCTCCCTGGGGGCCTGACAAGAGTCCCCAAGTGCACTTCCCATCCTAAAATTTAGAACACCCCACCTTGGCCCCAGTCACATGTTTTCCTTGGAACTTGTCAGGGGAGTTTCCTGATCCCTGTGGCCCCCCCTGTCTTCCATCTGATGGAAACAGGGTCACTCATACCTGGGCTCAAGTAGAGGAGATGGGGGACAGTGCTTTGGGGGCTATTGGGGTACAGAGGCCTCCAGGAGCAGGCAGTGGAAAGAAACATTCTGAGATGGGGGGCACCCCTCCATCCTAGAAGGTGTGAGCTCTCTCCCAGGAGGCTTGCAGAAGGTGCTCAGCCTCCTTTTTCCTGAGCATCCTCCAGGAGGTTCTAGGGGCCTCCCTCTGGGCACAAGCAGCCTGTGGGACATCCCCCCCACCCCCCACCCCTGGCAGCCCCTGACCTGGTCTTGGGGACCGTGATGACAGCAGGCCTCTCTTCTGTCTGCAGCACTCCTCCACCTTGGGCAGCGTGTTTGGGGACTCGTACTATGAGCAGCAGATGGCGGCCAGGCAGGCCAATGCTCTGTCCCACCAGGTGAGCGGGAGCCCGGGTCACAGCGCCCACAGCAGACGCTCACCCGGACCCCGCCCGCCCCTCGGGCGTGAGCTTTGCTCCTAAGGCTCCCTCCCGTCTCCAGGCCTTGGAGGGGGTGGCTTGCTGTGCCTCCCGGGCACCTGTGCCGCACCCACAGAATGAGGCCAGCAGCAGAGGGGGAGGAGGGTGGGCAGCCAACACTGGCAGGGACAGGTAGTGGCTGTAGCGCTGGCGCCTCAGCGTGGGCCATGCATGTGGGTTTGCTGGGAGGCGGAGCTGGCTTTGCGTGGAGGTCAGGGTCAAGGGTATGTGGGCATGAGAAGGGTTGGCCGCTTCCTGGAGCAGGTCACTCACCCATCCATCCTTCCATCCATCCATCCATCCAGCAAGCCCTGAAGGGGCTGTATGTAGACAGACCTGGGCAGGTTCAGAGAGGGAGGAGGGGGAGACCCTAGGGCATAGGGTCTCCTATTGCACAAGCCCTCAGTATGTGGGCACAAGCACTGGGTATTCCACAGAGGAGCTGGTCTCGGTGGCTGCAGGACAAGCCAGCCAGTAACAGGCAGGGGCTCAGCAGGGCCGGCCTCATGCTGTGTGCTTCCCCCCTCCACAGCTGGAGCAGTTCAACATGATGGAGAACGCTATCAGCTCCAGCAGCCTGTACAGCCCGGGCTCGACGCTCAACTACTCGCAGGCAGCCATGATGGGCCTCACAGGCAGCCACGGGAGCCTGCCGGACACGCAACAGCTTGGCTACCGCAGCCACAGCAGCATCCCCAACATCATCCTCACAGGTGAGGCCTCCTCCCTGGGAGGGGGTCCTGGGCAGAGTGCCTCCATGGGGCCTGGCAGCTGCAAGGGGCCTCGTCCCCAGGAGCGACGGCACCCCTGTCCTGCAGGAGAAGCCGTGCCAAGACCCAGCCAAAGGGGGCCAGACCCCGACAGACTCCTTGCTGGGCTTCCCATGTCCCATCCCCAGAACAAGAACAGGACGGGACCAAACTGGTCTGCGTCTGCTGCCCAGGTGGCTTGGGGCAGGCCGTACAGGGCCAGTCCCATGCAGCCAGCATACAGGGAACCACTCACACACTGCATTGAGCATCCCCAAATGGCCTTTGCTGCCTCCACCCCAACCTGTGGGTTCTGGATTTTACTGAAAGAAGCAATTTGCTTATAAGCCTGGACTGTCTGAGGATTGAGTGACACCCCCTGGTGGTCCTGCTGACATCCCCAGGATGAAGGAGCCCAGGCCCTGAGCCACCCTGCCCCCACCCCAGCCTCAGTGCTTCCTCCCTCCCTTGGGGGTGGGGGGGTGGGAGTAGCGGTCTGCAGCACATACTCTGGGGGCAGTAGCTTCTGATGCGTGAGAAGGATTAGGCTGCTGTGACTGCCCAAATAGCCCAGAAAGACCAGGATTTTCGTACCCATGTCTCAGAGTGGGAAACTACGCTCTAAGGTGGCACTGCAAGTAGATGAGAAGAGCCCAGGTTTGCCTTGCTCTTTCAGGAGCATGGAGGGGAATTCACACACACTCAGCCCTCTTTCTCAGGGATGTACATGGAGGAGACATCCTGGCAGAGCCTGGCAGAGCAGGAGAGGCTCTTGCTGGCTCACACTGAGTGTGACCTAGGTCTCAGCCCAGGGCTCCCCAGCCTTGGTTTACTGGCCACTGCTAATATGTGAGGCTGGATCTTCCTCTGGGGGTCGTGGAGCTCTCTTGTGCATTCCGAGGTGCTGAGCAGCATCCCAGCTCCCCAGTCATGACAACTCAAAATGCCCCTAAGACATTGTTGGTGTAAGCCCCAGAGGGCGAACCCCCAGGTAAGTACCCTGGGGTGGCCTGAGGTAAGCCCCTCTTGCCTGGGCATTGACAGGGGCCATGGAGGCACAGGGCTTGGGAACAGAGAGCCAGGGACATGCTAAGACGTTTGTCCTGTGCCCCCTCCCCACCCCCAGTGACGGGAGAGTCCCCTCCCAGCCTGTCTAAAGAACTGACCAGCACACTGGCCGGGGTCGGTGACGTCAGCTTCGACTCCGACAACCAGTTCCCCCTGGACGAACTCAAGATTGACCCCCTGACCCTGGACGGACTGCACATGCTCAATGACCCCGACATGGTCCTGGCCGACCCAGCCACCGAGGACACCTTCCGGATGGACCGTCTGTGAGCTGCACACCCGGCACATCGCCGCCCAGCCCCCGGCTCCATCACCCCGCCGGTCAGTGGTCCCGACGGCGTCTCCCTGAGCCCAGGGACGACCGCGCTCCGTCCTTCGCAAACGGCCGAGCTTGTGATTCTGAGCTTGCAATGCCGCCAAGCGCCCCCTGCCCACCCGCCCGCCCCCCCCCAGCTGTCCACCTCCCACGGGAGGCCGCGTGTCACCCCTGCGGGTCATCCCTGCGCGTGCTCTCTCGCCCCCACCCTGGGCCTTGAGCCGTCCCCCTGTAAGATGCGGAAAGCGTGTTGGGCAGGGCTACCGGCCTGGGGGGGGCGCTGTGGTCCACGGCGGCTGTGGGCTGAGGTGCATTTTCCGACTGTTTGTCCAGCTCTCACTGCCTTCCTTCGTTCCTGGTTCCCCCGCACCCCCGCCGCCCGCCCGCCACCCCCAGCCCGAGGTTAGGTAGCAAGCCAGCCCCACCCTGCCAAAGGGAGAAGGTGCCAGCGAGAGGGGCAGACACAAAGTGAAATAAACACTATTTTGACTGCTGTCTTTTATATTTCTGAGCACATTCAGAGAATGCTAGACTCCGCCCCATGGAGGTAGACTATAAAAGGTATGAACAGAGCATGCCAAGCAGCTAATCTTCCCGGGACCCCCTCTCCCGCTCTGCCCTCTCCCAGCCAGGTCCCTCTGCGGCCGCCTTTGCCCTGCAATTGAAGCCCCGGCCAGGGTGAAGCGGCCTGCCGGGGGTGCATGTGGAGCCAGGGCTTATTTCTAGGGGTTGTTTTCATCTCTCAACTCGTTCTCATCTTTTCTTCTCTTGTACCGTGGTCACTGTTACTGTTATTTAAAGAATGGGGTAGGGAGGGGGCAGCCAGGGCATCTTTTTGTTGTGTTTTTATTTCTTTCAGTTTGTATTTACACTTTGGTTATAGACGAGTAGCTGATTCCTTCAATCCAGTACTTGCCTGAGAGCATGTTTTTATTCCAGAAATCCCATGTTATATATTTTTTAAGCTAACTGGACGTGGCCTGCGGCCTGCTGGGCCTGAGCCAAGTCTCCGGCCGCTTTAATGGCTGAATGAGAGCAAGTGGGGCCTGCCAGGGTCTCTGGCAGAAGCTTGAGGTGGCTGGGGGCGCCTCCCCTCCAGCCATGCGACAGGCTTCCAGGAAGGAGCCGCAGCATTTATTAAGGGTCCCTGGAAGGCCCCCTTTGCCTGGTCTTCCTCAAGGTGGCCGCTGCTCCTCGGGGAGGACTAGGCCCAGACCCCAAGGCTGATGGCAGCCACGGCCCCTCTGCCCTGACGCCGCTGCCCCGGAACCCTCCCAGCGATGAGGCTGCCCTCTCATGCCCTGCCCCAGACAACCGGCTGACATTTGTCCCTTCCAGCTGCCCCTCTCCTGGCTCCTCCTGGAAGGGCTGGCTCTGGAGGCCAAGAGCAACATGTGCTGTAGTGGCAGCTTTCCGGGAGGCCAAGGTGTCCATCAGGGCTTGGCTACTGTGCTGGGGGTTGTCCCTGGGCCCTCCAGGCCCTGGGAGGAGGTGACAGGGGTGTCTTTGTTTTCTGTCAGCTGCTCTGAGATCAGGACTGCTGTTTCGGTCCCCCCAAATCCACACCTTGAGCGCTTGCTGGCTCTGAGGCCTACAGGCCAGGCCGGCACCGTCCGCTCGGTGCATTTCTCTGTGGTGTCCCAGCCTCTGCCTCTAGGTCATTCGAGCCCTCGGCTCTGTCCGTGCGGGAGCCAGATTTCATCCTAGTAGCGACATCCCTCCCTCTTGTTCCCCGGGCCAGGCCGTTAGCACCTGGCCAGGCGACTGGGCGGCCACAAGCGGGAGAAGGCCCACTCCTCAGTCAGTCCCTGCTGCCTGCATCTGGGCTGGGGGGTCACAGGATTCGTCCGTCCAGGTGGAGGGCCCAGCCTCTTACCCAGGCCGTGGCTGGGAGCAAAGAGTGAGACTTTTTTTTTTTTTTAAAGAAAATACTACATGTACATAGAAGAGTTTGATTACCATTAGACTTGTGTGTAGAACTTTTTTAAAAATGGCCTTAATAAAACTACAAGCAACCTTCCTGGATGCAATTTCAAACAAGGCATCGGGGACCCTGAGGGAGCCTCGTCAGCCCATACTTCCTGTCTGCTCAGCACCCGGCTCTCAGTGCAGGTGGGCAGGACAGGGCGGATGTCCACCCCTGTGGCCCGTGTTGAGCAGCCCTGTGGCTGGGGGGACACAGGTGACATTGTATTTACGTGGCCACTTTGGCCCAGGAGGAGCATAGGTGCAGTTTTCCCAGGGAGGGGGTCCCAACCAGGAGCCAGTGGCCAGGCATCCCTGTGTCCTCAAAAGGGTTCACACCCCTGCCTGGGCCCAGGCAGGCCTCCTGAGGTCTGTAGCAGGGGATTTTGCTTATTTCTTAACTATTGCTTCTCTACTAAGTATTCTTGAATTGCCAAGATTTCCTGAAACAGGACAGCCTAAAGGAACCAGCCCTTTGACTTGTGATGTGAAATACTGTGATTTCAGGCGAGCTGCGCCGTGAGGGGTGGGCCAGGGCTCCTGAATATTGTACATAGACCCGTCGCCCGTGTCCTTGCTCGCTCGCTTGGGACAGGCCTGAATGCTCAGCCCACGTGAAGTCAGAGGCCAAGCCAGTCTGTCCCCACCTGCCACTGCTCCCTAGTGCTCCCAGTTTCAATCCCCTCGGCTGTGCAAACTTCTGCCCTGGGAACAAGCCGAACAGTATGTTCCCATCTGCCTCAGTTTACCCTCTGTGTCCCAAGCCCCCAGGACAGCAAGTTGTTTACCCCCAGGGAAGCTCATGGGCCAAAGTAGAGCCCAAGATCAGCCCTTCTGTGTCCTCCACAGAAGAGGACTTATATCCCTGCCCCAACACCCACCCATCAGAGTCACCCCCCCGCCCAGTGTCCAGGGCTGATGTGGGGGAGGAGAAGGGGTCTTGTCGGGATCGTATTCCCTGTCACAGGTGCCCAGTGCCAGCCTCCGTCCCCACTGAGTCCTTCCCAGGGGGGAGATAGGCAGCACTTCTTCTCCTCACACACCCTGCTTCCTCCTGACACTCTTCTGGGCAGAAAGGGGCACGGGACCCTGAGACCCTCAATGGAAAGCTCAGCAGGCAGGTTGACCCTTCAACAAAACTTAGGGGCCCCCAGCTGACAGATTCAAAAACTGTCTATGCTCCCCCCGGGGGACAAGCCAGAGCAGAAAGGGCCCTGAATGGGGTGAGTCCCTGCCACTGTGCTCCAGAGGACTCTCTGGGACCAGCCAGGCCTAACGGAAGGGCAGCCATGTATGTTGTGGCCCTTTCCCCATGCAGACTTCTCTGCGGGCTTCTGAGCCATCCACCTAACCCGGGGGTGTGCCTTGAGGGCAGCCTCTTTCTGGTCTCATCTGTTTGTGGGTTTGGGGGACTGGGATAAAGGGTTCTGATGTCTATGTGTTTGGCCTGATTTCTTTAGGCGGCTGAGCTCCCCAGAGGATGCCTAGCCGGTGGCCCTGTTGCGAGGCCCATGTGTCCTAGTGGGGCAGGCAAGGAAGGTTATCTAGCACCAGGAGACCCCCACATGGAGGGTGAGAAGGCTCCGTGTCCATCCAGATGTCCAGGGGTGGATCCGGTTTACGGGCTATGTGCCAGGTGCTAGCTATGGCCTGATCAGGCAGGACACGAGCCAGTGCTGGGGCTCTGGGGAGTTGGGCTGCCTTTCCCCACATCCAGCATCCTGGGCCTGATGAGCCCCCATGAGAGATTGTCCTTAGAGGCGCCTTCAGGGGAGCAGAGGATGCATGGGAATGTGCCCCCCCCTCCCAGGCCTCCACATCTCAGCCAACCCTGAGCTGGTTCATAACCAAACATACTTCTAGACTCCCACCCCTTCCCCCCAACTGGATTCTGGGTTTTCTGCATTTCCAAAGAAGGCATCCCCACTCCTGGGTACAGGCTGGGTGCGGTAAGGCCTGGTGGTAGTTGGGGGGCCCTCTACCCCTGACCCTGGTCCTGACAAAGCAGCAGCAGCACCCATCACCCTCCCTGGGTCCTGATGGAGCCATAGTTAAGAGGCCAGAGAGGCTGTCAGTGTGGGGATAGGTTGTGGGGGCTGCAAGGTCAAGGGTACCTAGTACCCCTGGTCTTGGCCCATCCCTCCTGCAGGTGGCACTCCGGGTAAGGGAGCTTTGGCCACCTGAGCCTGTCCCACTTGGCTTGCAGAGCTGCGGGGGTTTGGGGGTGAGGTGGGGGGGCAGGGGTTGTTCTGTGTGCTTCCCCCACTGCGGGAGGCCTGCCTGGGGGGAGAGTGGGCAGCTGGGTCTCTTGCTGCCCCACCTCCTCGGGGTTCCTTGGACATCCCGCCATCAGGCCCTGCCCAGCCAGAGCAGACTCTGTCCTTGGTTTCTTTTGGCCTTTGGCCTCCAGACTTCCTGGTTGGAAGTCACCTCTCATTACCCTCTGTGTGCTACAGGCAACTGGCCACAGACACTTTCTCTCCAAAGTGGCCACTCCCCAGGAGGGAGCGGGTAATGGGAAAAAGACCCATGTGACCCAGGCCTCAGTTTCCCTCCTGTCACTGGCTCAGACTCATGGGTCTTGGGGCCTCAAGCTCCTCCCTGGCAGGGTCAGGGGGGTAGGAGCTGGACATGAGAGTGATACTGGCTCCAGACAGTTCCCTCGGCCTTCCGCCCTCTTGGCCAGCCCTGCACACCCTGTCCCCAGGATGCCAGGGACAGGCGGGACCTATAGGGGAGTGGCATCACCCCCCGTCTCGCAGGCTTCTGGAGCTTGGGGCCATCAGTGCCCAGGCCATCCTAGCCCATCACTTCTGACCTCTTGCCCACTCGGGACAGGTGGACACAGCCGTGGCCTTTGCCACCAGGCCCTGAGAGGAGGGCTTTGGCAGCCAAGGTCCACTGGCCCCACTGTGCCCCACCCTAGGAAACTGCCCCCCAGGGGGCCGGGCGGGCCCACTGATATATGCAAACCGCCCTCCGAGCCCTGCTCCGCCCGTGTTCCTCTGTTCCCAGGCTGGCTCTGCCCCGCCCCCAGCATGTACACTCTGCTGTGGATGTCCCGTGGGCCGTGGGTTGGGTGCCCATGGCGGGTGGGGGCGGGCGGCTCAGGGCGCACTCGGCCGGCCCCTGCCCATCCTCTCTGGCGTGGACGCTTTTGTCTTTGTACCTTTGCATCCTTTGTAATGAAACATAATAAAAATCCAATGTTTTCGTCTCTGCCTCCTCCCCTTTTCTCCCCGCTCCTCCCCTCACACCAGGGATGGACCCTGGGTCCCAGTAGGATAGGCCAGGAGGGAGCCACACACAGGCACCCACCCCCCGCCACAAAACACACATGAAAACGGACACACAGGCGTGAGCCCCTCATCCCCACCCCTAGCCAGCTAGTTGGGCCTAATGTCTGGAAGGGGAAGGACCCTCACCCCCACCCCAGGATCCTGGGGCAGGCACTCCATGGTGGGATCCAAGCCCGTGACTTCAAGTAGGTAGGATGCAGCAGCAGGCCTGGGGCCTGCCACACCAGTATTGGACACTCCCAGCCGGGTCGTTGGGCCCTAGCCGGTCAGGAAGGGAGTCAGCGGCAGGCCTGGGCTTGGGGTCCAGCCCCAGCACTCCGTCAGAGGCCCCACCCCACCCCACCATCTCCCCACGGCGGACACTGCAGCCAGCCGCTCCACCACACACGCTTTATTCTGTCTGAGCCCCTCTAGGACAGCCATCCCTTGGAGCCTGGTGTCGGTTCCCTGCCTGTCGCAGTGAGGGCAGTCTTCCAGCAGTGGGTCCCCACCCCCGTCCCTAGGCCTGCAGCAGCCTCTGAGTCTCATAGTCCTCTGGGATGGTATCTGTAGAGAAAGGGCAAGCAAGCGAGAAGGGGTGAGCTTGGGCAGGGTGAGCTCCCCACCCTCCCTGGCAGGATGCCCCCCTCACCATTGCATCGATAGCGCAGATTGGCCCAGATGATGTTCTCTTGGGAGAAGCAAAAGACCCCCAGGCGGCCACCCCGCATGGTTGTGTCCAGGACCACGTTGCTATCGGCCACCAGCTCAGGGCCCTCGTAGAACCGTACCCTGTGAGGAGAACGGGACCGTGAGGCAGGGCCCTGAGCTAGGCCCTTCCCTCTGAGGTCTTGATGTCTGCCTTAGAAGATGGGTCCAGGGTGCCTGGGGGGCTCAGTGGGTTAAAGCCTCTGCCTTCGGCTCAGGTCATGATCTCAGGGTCCTTGGGATTGAGGCCCACATCGGGCTCTCTGCTCGGCGGGGAGTCTGCTTCCTCCTCTCTCTGCCTGTCCCTTCAGGCAGAGGTCCCCACCTGATGTCATCTCTCTGTCAAATAAATGTTTTAAAAATCTTAAAAGAAAAAGAAGATGGGTCTCCTCCTGTTTGGGAGTGGGGCCCTGTGCTACCCCCACCCCCTGCCTGGGCCACATTTAGGGCAGGTGGGGCTCCTGAGCTGAGCCTCAGTTTCCCTGTGCGAGGGGATAGACTTGCTGGCAGTACAGATTGGGGACTGGGAAACAGGGAGTGAGTGGGACCCCACCTTTTTTATCTGAGGACCTGCTGTGTCCTGGGTCTTAGGAGGAATGCCATGTCCTAGAGCCAGACACCGTTAATTTCACAGCCCCTATCACTCCCCTTTTACAGATAAGGGGAATGAGGCCCCCTGAGCCTACAGGAGCCAGGACAGAGCAAAGGACCCCTGGCCCACCAAGGGGTGGGTCCCCACCTGATGTAGCCCACTTGGGGCCGGTGCTGCAGGAACCAGCGGTAGGATGTCTTGTCCTTCCAACCCACATTGCGGGGGTCCTTCCACAGCAGCCGCACCTGTGATGCTGTGTCCCCCGTGTGCCAGAGTGCGTTCCGCAGCTGCTCCCCGGGGCCTGTGGAAGACTTCACGGCCTGCCGAGCCCAGGGATGGGGAAAGAGTCAGAGACCGCACAGACTACTGGAGTCCCCCAAAATCCTGCCTGCTGGGGTGGGTGGGGAGCTGCAAGTCTTGGCAGTGGTGGGGGGGCCTTAGGGTGCCCAGGTGGTAGACCAGCAGGAAAGCTTTCTTGAGGGTCACATGGAGATTTGTAGGTAGGATATGGGGTGCAGGGATGGTCTGGGATCTCATGACAGGTTTGGGGTCTGAGAGGATTTGGAAATGTCTGCAAGAGGACTTAGTGGCCTACAGAAAGTCTTGGGTGTCTGTGGGGTAAACTGGGGCAAGAGGATGTGGGAGCTATACTGCAGGGTTTGGTGACATACTGGGGTCTAGAGATTGTGCAGGAGGATTTGGAATCTGAGGGAAAGTTTAGGGGTCCATGAGAAGGTTTGAGGGCCCTGAGGGAGTGTATGAGTAACCTGTGGGAATCCAGGTGAGGGCTAGGAGGACTCTGAGATCCATAGAATGATGCTGGGGCGCTTTAAAGACTTTGGGAGTCTGCGGAAGGATCTGGGGCCTCCTAAAAGGCACAGGGACCTAGCGGTCAGGGCCACGGACACCTTGAGCTGAATGCCAGGTTCAGCAACCGCACGGAAGGGATTGGCCTGCCAGTATGTCTGCTCCATCTGCTTCCACATAACCACATAAAAGCTGGAGCTGTCCTGGTAGCCGAAGATGAAGCCTGCATAGTCGTCATCTGTGACCGTGTTCACGTGGAACGTGCCTTCGAAGTCCACGCCATTGAAGGCCGTGTAACCTGGGGGGAGGGAGGGGAGCGGTGGGGCTCCAGGACACTAGCCCTACCCCCACCGGAGCCCTGTCCCCGCTTCCCCGGCCCTCTGGAGTTCCACTTGCCTCCAAGGCCCAGATCCCACTGCACCCTCCGCCTCAGGCCAGCCATGACCACGCCCCTGAACCTGCCAACCACCCAGGACCACGCCCCTTCAGAGTCTAGTACTGTCCCGCCCAAGAGCCCAATTCCAACCTGGCTCCGCCTTCCCAGAGTTCGGACCCGCCCCTGACCCTCCCAAGCCCCGCCTCAGCCGTCCTCTGGCCCCGCTCTCTACACAACTCGAGTCACCGCCTTGCGGCTCTCCGTGTCTCACCCACAGCCAGGCCAGGGTCGCTGTTCATGGTCTGAACGATCTCCATACCCTGAAGGGGTAAAAGGAAGAAGGGCCTCAGGCCGGCCGCTTGGGTCCGCGGTTCCCCCGCTTCCAGCTTAAGACCCGCTCCCACCCTCCCTTCCGCCAGGGACCGGTCCCAACCTGGTTGAGCACCACCCAGTTGGGATCTATCTGCGCGTCGCCCTCAGGGTCCAGTACGACAGTCTGGAAGGCCCGGAAGTCGGTGAGGGTGACCTCGGCGTTCTCCGGACACACATCGATCTTGTCCACCACCTTGTCCGCGTCGAAGTCTCCCTGGCACACGTCGCCCACTCCGTCCCCTGAGAGACGTGGACGGTGGGGTCAGCTCCAGCCCAACCCAAGACCTAGCCACGCCCACACCTGCCAAGGTCCCCCAAACCAGCCGCAATCCCACCACAGGCCCCGCCCCCAGCCTTACGGTCTACATCTTCCTGGTTTGGGTTGGGCACCAGGCGACAGTTGTCCCGACTGTCGGGGACCCCGTCGTTGTCGTCATCCTCGTCGCAAGCGTCACCCTGGCCATCATGGTCTGAGTCCTGCTGGGCACTATTTGGTACTGTAGGGCAGTTGTCTCGTGAGTCCTGGTGCCCATCCCCATCCCTAAAATTGGTGGGTGGGACACAGAGACAGTGAGATTTCCCAGAGTGCTGGTTCAGCGCCGCCCACACTAGGTCCCCACTCCCACCCCAGATGGCCTCCTTACTGGTCTTGGTCGCTGTCACAAGCGTCTCCCACAAAATCGTGGTCTACATCGCTCTGGGAAGAAAGGATGCAGGAGTCTGAAATCAGCGCAGGAAAATTCAGACGCCTCCCACTCACCCCCAGTTCCAGAGCCAAGGTCATCCTGACCCCAAGGAACACCCCCTCACCGTGCTTACACTAGGTTTCAGTCTCCTTAACTAGTCTGGAGCTCATCTCAGGGTTCTGATACAGCTGGAGTGTGGCCCGTGCTCACCTGGTCTGGGTTGCTTTTCTGGGGACAGTTGTCACAGGCATCTCCTACACCATCACCATCATTGTCCTTCTGGTCTGAGTTGGGCACCCTTGGGCAGTTGTCCACGGTATTTCGGATCCCTGTGAGAAGCAGGAGTCAGCACATGATCCCAAGATGGGGGCGGGGCCAGACGGGCAGGAAGGCAGCTGCAAGCCACGCCTCTCCAGTAGATACAAAGTTAAATCAAGTGCTCCCGCAGGGGCCCAAGCCTCACAGACTTAATGATGGACGGCGGGTGAGGGGACTGGCTCTCACAGGGTAAGTTCAGGGGCACCCTCCACTGGCACTCTGAATGCACTACCCAGAGCGTCGGCCCCAGGTGTAAAACTGGCACCTCTCTGGCCCTTAACCCCAAGCTCGCGTCTCTGTTCTCCTACCTATTCCCTGCAGCATCTGACACAGGGTTCACCTTACCCTCCTCCAAATGTTCCTGCCTTTTACTCTCTGCGTCGTGTCCTGGCTTGCATTTTTTTCCGCCCACCAAAGCGTAGTCCACCGAAAACTAGCCAAGCTCCGCCCTCAGGCAAGCCCCGCCCATCGGTGCCAGCCCTTCCCTCTCCCCTCCCTCTTGCTGCAGAGCTCACGGTCGCCATCGATGTCGTCGTCGCAGGCGTCGCCTTTGCCGTCCTGATCTGTGTCCTTTTGGTCGTCGTTCTTCTGGGACCTGCAGTTGTCGCAAGCATCACCCCACTTGTCGCCGTCCGCATTCCGCTGGTCTGGGTTCCGCACCAGCTTACAGTTGTCCTGGGGGACGGGGCCAGTTAAGAGGGGATGGGTAGGCCTGGAGGAGCAAATGTCATTCCCCAGAGCAGCCCATCTCTGAGGCCCCGCTTCCTCCTCAGAGGCGCCCTCATCCCTCCCGCACCCCGGAGTCCACATCCTTTGAGGCCACTTCCCTTACCCAAGCCACACCCCCATCCAGCCTTGCCTAGGACCCGATGTTGGCCCCACCTGTTCGTTGAGGACCCCATCCCCATCAGCATCCGGATCACAGGCATCTCCGATGCCGTCCCGATCCACATCCTCTTGCCCTGAGTTGGGCACCGTCACACAGTTGTCCTAGGGGCGGGCACAGCGGGCCTGAGGGGCGTGGTCCGTAAACCCCGCCCATCACCGTCCAGTTCACGCCCTTCAGACCCCGCCCACCTTACGGCACTGGCGCTCTGAGCAGCGGAGCTTCTCGTCGGGGAAGCCGTCCAAATCCGTGTCTCGGCCGCAGAGGAGTCCGTTGCCCGCCCAGCCAACTGCGCACTGCAAGTGGGGTAGTGAGTAGGTGCCCGGGAGTGATTGCCACCCCCCTCACCCCTGCATACCCATGCCACGCCCCTCCCTGCTTGCCCGCACTCACCACGCACGATCGCGAGCCATCGCGTTCCAGAATGCAGTCGGCCTTCTCGTGGCACGGGCTGGGCGTGCCGTCGGGGCAGAAGCGCTCTGAGCGCCGCTTGCAGCCAGATGTCTGATCGCCCACGAAGCCGGGCTGGCAAGGGCCGCACTGGAAGGAGCCCTAGGCCGGGACCGCGGGCAGTGAGCTTGGGCTGCCAGCCACTTCACACCCACCTCCAATGTCTCGATCCTTTCCACTCCTCCCGGGCCTTACCCGGGTGTTGACACACACGGAGTTGGGGACGCAGTTATGCTGCCCGGTCTCACACTCGTTAATGTCCGTGCAAACCTGGATGGCAGGGAGTGCAGAGGTCACCGCCCACACTCACAAACCTTCAGACCTCCCACCTCTCTTCTGCATCCTATTTCTCCCCTCCATTCCTTCCCCAACCTCAACCATCCTTTCCCTATCCGTCCCCCAGGCCCTGGTCCCCCATCCTTTCCCGCTGAAGCGAGGCTGAAAAAATGGCCGAAAGGCTGGAGGACCACTTTATTGAACAAAATGAACCCCCCATTTCCTCCTGGAGTCCACCCCTCCACGGCCCTCACCTGCTTGTTGGCCTTGGCGAAGGCCAGCCCCACCCCCTCGTGAACTCGGCCGCTGAACCCCGGCGGGCAAGCCTCGCAGCGGAAGCCGGGGCTGGTGTTGATGCAGCGGACTCGGGGGAAGCAGGGATGGGCGTTGCACTGGGGGAGGAAGGGCCACGGAGCGTCAGAGGATGCAGGAGGTGGGCCCGCTCGAGAGCGGAACCTCAGGATTTGGGGGGCTTGAACTTAGACAATTCAGGGGCCATCAGCCTGAACTTGGGGAGAGGAGTGCCCTGTGGGGCAAAGGCATCTTCCCAGGGGTCAGATTTGACTCTGCCTTGATGGGCCAGGGGAGCGACCTGGCAGAGAGAGGGGAGTGCCTGGAGGGGGCTGTTCCCGGGAGCCAAAGAGCTGGATGTTCTAGGGTCGGGGAGGGATTTGCGAGGGCGGGCATCCCCAGCAGAGGGGGGCAGTGGTCGTCGCGGCGTGCGTGCCCGGCGGTGGAAACGTGGTCCCAGCGGGGCCCTCGCGGTGGTGGAAGGTCTGTTGGGGCTTGTGAGCTCCGGAGGTGAGGGGGGTCGTTGCGGCGGACCACTCTCGGAGGTAGGAGAGTGGTCAGGGCGGGCGTCACTGGGTACGGAGGGGGTTGGCGGGACGCGCGACACTGTGGTCAGGGAAGTGGTCGGGGTGACGGTCCCTCGCCGGCAAGGTCGTCTAGACGTGCGCCCCCAGAGGTGAAGGAGTCCTCCAGGTGAGGACCCTCAGCGGGGGAGGAGATTGCTGGGGAGTTGCGGGGGAAGACGTTAGGGAGATCGTCGGGGTGGTGGTGGGGCGAGCGCACCTCGTTGACGTCGACGCAGTGCGTGCCATTGCCAGTGAAGCCCGGGGGACAAGGTCCACAGCGCGCGCCGCTTGTCGTCTGAGTGCAGACCACGCCTGGGTAGCAGAAGCCGGGCGCGCACTGGGATAGGGGCCGCACGCTCACACCCGGGGTGTGCGCGGGCTGGATCCCTGTGGGGAGTGAAGTGGAGCACGTCAGAGCCACGCCCAGGGGCGGAGTCTATAGGGACCACGCCCCTCCCTGGGGGCGAGGCGAGATCCCCGGCTCTCTGCGACCCCGCCCCGGGCCACTCTCCCCACCAGCCGGGTTTTCTCAGTCACTGTTCCTCCGCTCCCGTCGGTTTTCAGCTTCTCCCTCAGCGTCTCTGCATCTCCCTGCATCTCTCGCACAGCCTCCGCTTCTTTTCGTGTGCCCCCCATCTCCCTTCCCATAGACTCTGTCTCCCCTCCGTGTTCGTCTCTCTCCATCTCTGTCAACCTTGGGCTCTTCCTGTCTCTTTTTCTCCCGGTCTTTACTTTGCTGTCTCTGTCTTTGTCTCCCCATCTCTCCTCCATCTCCTGCCTGCCGCGTCT
>PITA01003801.1:0-133231 GCA_004023965.1 Spilogale gracilis | reverse complement strand
CTGCATCCCCCAACTTCCTATTGGAATAATAAAAGACTGGGACCCTTGACAGTCAAGAGAGACAGAGGCAAAGGAAAAGGCAGAGGAAAAGGCAGAGGGTCTGTGAAGCTAGAACCAGAGAAGCAGAGAGCAAGAAAGACAGAGAGCAAGAGAGACAGAAACAGAGAAACAGAGCAAGAGAGACAGAAACAGATCAAAAGGAGAGCCAGAGAGCCTGCGAAGCAAGAGAGGCCAGAGCCCAGAGGCCAGATGCCAGAGCTCAGAGAGCCAGAGAGCCAGAGAGCCAGAGAGTCAGAGAGCCAGAGAGCCCAGAGCCCAGAGCCCAGAGCCCAGAGCCCAGTGCCAGAGCTAGAGAGCCAGAGAGCCAGAGCCAGAGCCTGAGCCTGATTCATAGGTCTCTCCTAACTGACCTTTGGTCTGTCAGCTTACATCAGGTCTCCGTGTCCTTGTCATTATTTCACCGACCAGACATCCCGTGGTTTGGGACCCACATCTCTGCTGAGGCTGGTCCCCAACAGTATCTGATAGACCTAAAAATATTTAAAAACAAACAACATTCTACTACATAATGCACAGATCAAAGGAGTCTCAAGGGAAAATAGAAAATGTTTTGAACAAAATGAAAATGAAAACACAAACATATCAAAACTGAGGAATATACTTAAAGCAAGATTAAAGATAAATATATTAATGATTATTGGTATTGAGGGCATGTATTGCATGGAACACTGGGTGTGGGGCATAAACAATGAATCTTGGAACACTGAAAAAATAAAATAAAATAAAAATAAAATAAAATAAAATAAAATAAAATAAAATAAAAGTCAATAAAATAAAAGTCAAGTCAATAATGTAAGTATCTACCTCAAAAACTATAAAAAAATAATAGAAAATTAAGCCAAAGCAAACAGAAAGGAGGGATTAATAAATAGAAGATCAGAAATCAATAAATTTGAGAAAGAAAAACAATAAAGAAAATCCAAGAAACCAAAAACTTCTTGTTTGACAAAAAGTCTATAAAATTGAATAAGTGTCTACTTAGCTTGATAAAGAAAACAAATCACCTTCATCAAGACTGAAACAGGAATTATCACTGTAGATTCTATGGATATATAAGGGATAATGAAGGGATATTGTAGAGAAACTGACAAAATTTGACAACTTAGATAAAGTTGCGTCAAGCCTCAATGGTCTCCCTGGTGAATTATACCAAGCATTTAAAAAAGAGTTAGTTCCACTCTCTTACACTGTTGGTGGGAATGCAAGTCGTTGCAGCCGCTTTGGAAAACAGTGTGGAGATTCCTTAAAAAATTAAAAATAGAGCTACCCTATGACCCTTGCACTACTGGGTATTTACCCCAAAGATACAGATGTAGTGAAAAGAAGGGCTATATGTACCCCAAAGTTCATAGCAGCAATGGCCACAATTGCCAAACTGTAGAAAGAGCCAAGATGCCCTACAATGGATAAAGAAGATATGGAATATTACACCTCCATCAGAAAGGATGAATACCCAACTTTTGTAGCAACATGGACTGGATTGGAGGAGATTATGCTATGAAATAAGCCAAGCAGAGAAAGTCAAATATCATATGGTTTCACTTACTTGTGGAGCATAAGGAGTAATATGGAGGGAAGTGGGAGAAAAAAAGGAAAAGTGAATTGGGGTAAATCATGGAGGGGGATGAAAGATGAGAGATTTTCGACTCAGAAACAAACTGAGGGTCTTGGAAGGGGGGTGGGGGATGGGTGAGCCTGGTGGTGGGTATTGAGGGCATGTATTGCATGGAACACTGGGTGTGGGGCATAAACAATGAATCTTGGAACACTGAAAAAATAAAATAAAATTAAATTAAATTAAATTAAAATAAAATAAAATAAAATAAAATAAAATAAAATAAATATAAAATAAAATATAAAAATAAAATAAAATAATAAAATTAAATTAAAATTAAATTAAATAATAAAATAAAATAAAGTAAAATAAAATAAAATAAAAAATATAAAATAAAAAATATAAAATAAAATAAAATAAAATAAAATAAAATAAAATAAAATAAAATAAAATAAAATAAAATAAAATAAAATAAAATAGAAAACAGAGTTTGGGCTTCCCCATCTTTGATTTTTATGTAGAGAACTTAGTGTAGTATACTTCAGACAATAATGGTAATTTATATTTATTAATCATTTACTACGTGTTAGGCACAGTTTTAACTATTTTACATCCTAATCAACCCTCACAAATATATGAAGTAATTACTGAAACCTTCAGTCCCACTTCAAGATAAAGGAAATAAGTTGTTGACAGTTTAGGTAAATTTCTCAAGACATCACAAATATTAAGTGGAAGAACTGAGATTTGAATCAATGCGGTCTGGATACAGACTCTTTGCTGTTGAACTTCATTCTATTTTGTCTAAATTAGACTCTACGGTAGGATTCATGAATGCAAAAAGAAGGCAAATGGGGATCACTGAATTTAGAAATGGATATATTGGTAAACTGTCAACAATGTTTCATGATTGAAGTCATTATGAATGTATATTTGCATGGGACAATCTTGGGTTAGTCCCTCTCTTCTTTACTTATAATTAATAGTGCCTCCTTTATTCTCAAATTTATCTTGCTTGGGAAATTAATTACAAATTAAACTTATGAATAATTCATTTGTGCTATTAGAGCATAAGGTAACATTTCAGAGTTATCAATAAACAGGACCTGACATGTTGAAATTAAATTTATCACAGACTCTCTTATTGTTTGGGGAGACTGTACTTCAAAATAAAATCAAAGTATGATAAGTTAAAAAAATGATGTTTTAAAAAGTATTAAATGTACTTACCTTAGAACACAAGAAAATATGAAACAAATTCAGGAGGAATCTACCAAATTGAGGAACAGGTATGCAGCAGAGAGGATGATTTTTTCCTCATAGACCCTTTTGAGGGAAAAAAAAAGTTATAAGGCCACTATACATCAAAGCTTAGTGTAATCACTTTGAAGCTATTTATTATATATGACTTTCTTCCTTGTAGTTTTTAATTTTTCTTTTACAAATGGACTGCAATTTCATTCCCTATGGTTTAAGGAAAAGTATTGGGGAGTTTTTAGAGAGTAGTGATAATTTAAATTTAAGAACTTCTAGATTAAAATGGCCATTTCTAATTTGATCATTCTTCTTCAATGCTGACCAAATCAACTAAAAATCTCAATTGTAGATGGAGAATTAATGAATTGCTAAATTTATGATGGTCATTAAAGTGATCATCAAAGTTTTGAGGTAAAGTTTAAAGCTCTGAAATTCCCCCCAAATAAACAATCTAATATAATATTCAATAATAAACTTTATATTCTATTATGTTTAGAACCCAATTTGAATGGAGACCCTTATTTAGCAATTACTAGCACCATTAATGGCATGTTGTTATATCCAGATTACATTATCATTTTGTTAGATAAAAGAAAATACAAGTGATAATCAATGAATAATTTTCTTTTATAACCACTCCAAATTCAAATTTACTAAAGAAAATTCCAGTTGTTTTGTTTAGGAAAATATAGTGTAAAAAACAATAGAGTGCCTGAGCTTGAGACTTCATTATTTTCTTGCTACAGCATGAAGTATTGCAGATATCATTAACACATTTACTCTTGGGAGAAACCTGGAAGGAAGTGGCACAAAATTCTCACTAGTTTTAGGAGGTAAAAATTATGACAATCTGAATAAAGAAATAGTGTTAATTGCATTTTTAAACATTGGCATGCTGCATTTTACTACCAAGAGAAAGGAGTGAGTTGAAGAAAAAAAAAAAACTTTAAATACTTCTCATTCATAATTTGTCCATTTTTATTATTTCCCAAACAAAAGAAAGGATGAGTGACTACAAGATTAGAAGGAAGAAAAATTTGAAAAAATATTATTCAAACAACCCATAAGAATGAAAAAAAACATACTCCATTTTATTTATTAACCCAGCATAAAGGAAAATTCTGAGTATGTTGGGCATTTACATTTACTGGATCCTGATGTAAGACCAGCCCTTAACATTTACAGGGTTGGCTAAAGTATAAAAATGAAGGCCTACATACCATGTGTCCTGATATTTAAAATATATAAATCAAGTCATCAAAACATTACATAAAATATGTTCTACCCTCCCACCTTGAAAATTACACTTTCATAACAACCTGGAAGGCTAAGTTAGGGTTTAGAATTCTAGGACCCTCAGAATTCTGGACCAGAATTGGAGGCACAAAGAAAATCACCACGGGTAGATATTATCTAATTCTAGATTCCTCACTATAAAGAGTAGCAAGCCTGGAGGAGGACCAGAGAGAAATACTTTAAATGATAGAGTACTGCCTTAAAGAAATGGTGCTACTTATCTTAATAATTTATTAAAGAACTATGAGGGACAGAACTATTCATATTTCATGAGGGTTTGATATCAGGTTCAAAAGCAATGTATCTTTTATAGTTTTTGTAACATAGTTCTTGATTTATATCCTTTCATCACTCTAGCATCCTACTTAAAATCCCTAGAAATTTTTGATGGATTATTATCAGATTTTTTGAGGTCTATTATGAATAATAGTATGCAGAAAGAATGAAGATTAATACCTCAAGAAATCAGGATAAATGAACAATTCAAAATAGAGTGAGCAAATCTAAACTAAAATAAACTAAGTAACATGAACGAAAGGCATAAATTGCATATCTAATCAGACCACTGAAATAATGCCAAAGATGCTAGTGGAAAAGTTTAACATTTGACTCCAGTATTAAGAAAAAGCAAGGGGATGTTTGTCTTTAGTGAAGTTCCTCAAAATAGTTATTGAAACCATATATACTCAGTTGGAGGCCAATGAACATCTTCCTGAGGTTACTGTGTATTGATTATTGATTCAAGAATGTTTCTAAATTTAAAAACTTGTTATTAATGTTTTTTAGAAGTATAACAAGTAATCATGACTTCAGCAGTGCTAGAATGGTCCATACCTCTCAAAGTTCAACTCCACCAGCAAGAAGTTTATATTGGGAGCGTCTACACTCTTTAGCTTTGCTGTCTTAATGCAATCCTCACTTTCATTAAGTTTTGTCTCAAGGTCAAACAGAACTTGTGTGCTGGCAGTGATGATGGGAACCATATTTATATACATGAGGCTTCTGCGACGCTCTCTGGTGCTGCTGCTGAGGCACTGCTCCACTCCCTATTTAGTGAAATTTCTGAAAATTTTACTGGGTAAGACCGGTGTGAGCTTGATTAACGATATAAAATTGAAACCCACTCCAGTGATTTTCTGGCAACTCCCCTGTTGCCTAGAAGAAGAACCCAGAAAGAGAATCACAACTTTTTAAAGAAATGCAACATCATCAATGCTGCTAGTGGCATAAAACATGGGATCCATAACAAAGTGTCAGAATTAGCTATGAGGGAGGGGGAGTTATTCAGGGGCAATGTGGGCAGCTCAGTTGGTTAAGCCTCTGTCTTTGGCTCAGGTCAATCTTAAGGTCCTGGGATCCATCCCACATGGAGAAAATCCCTGCTCAGCAAGGAGTCTGCTTCTCCCTCTCCTTCTGCCCCTCTTTCCATTCTCTCTCTCTCTCTTTTTCTCAAATAAATAAAAAAAATATTTTTTAAAAAAAAGTTATTCAGAAGAGGTGGACTTTGTGCTTCTATTTCAGAAGTACTTAATTTACTTCATATATATTTTCTTTTTATTTTTGTAGAAAACACTAAATAACTCAAAAGACTACGTTCGATATGTATCAAATAAAGAAAATATATAGTTAGTAACAAAACATTGTTACATAGTTTAATTTGCAGCTGATTTCCTTTCAGAATGTACATGAAATAATGACACATCTTATAATTGGCAGTGTTTTAGAGTTAATGAAATATAATATATTCAACTCATAAGCACTACTTGAATATATTTCTCTTTGTAAAGTATGATGATTAGTACTGAGCTGATTATCTGTTCTTCCAGAAAAACTTAGGTAAAAATATAACCTGCTTATATGAATATGCCATGGGTTTCAACACTGCACACTTTAGGCGTCTATGTGATTTGTTTTGTCTCTTACCAGTCCTGATACATTTTAGACTCACTGTATAGAGAAGCTTGAGTCAGTCAGGTTCATGGAAATACTGACTAGACTTATATACAAAGAACAATAGTTACAGACTTTAAAAGATATTAAAAGTTATATTAAAAGATCAGAATCAATTCTTTTTTATGTGACTAAGAGAGATCACAAGAAGGCAGAGAGAGAGGAGGAAGTAGACTCCCTGATGAACAGAGAGCCCAATGGGGGGCTCGATCCCAGGACCCTGAGATCATGACCTGAGCCACCCAGGCACCCTCAAAATCAATTTAAAGATGAATGTAAATGACTTCACATAAGCACTATTTTAAATTTTAAAATTCAATAAATAATGAAAATGTTATTAATGAATGTCTGAAACTGTATTCCATATTGCTAAGACTGTGTTCCTTTAGTATGAGGAGCATACTACCATTTTAGGGCATTTCTACTGCTTTATCAACTTAAATTTGTAAAACCACTTAAAAGTTTTAAGATCAAGCACATGTCTACCAATTTAGCGTCTCTATTTCTAAAAGAATAACTCAATATAGTTTACCTCTCTGTGTAGGTTAAGGAATATAAAATATTTAGAACTAAAATATACACAAAAATAATTCTAGAATGATCAAAGCATATAAGTGGTCATTTCAATTCTTAGACATTCCTTGCTATGGGATGGTTATGGTACACTCATCTATTTTATATTGACTTACTTAGAACACAGGATTAGTCAATAGTCAATTGTATCACTAACAAATTCTGTGGTTTATGTGGAAGATCATAGAAAAAATATTTTAGTTTGACTCATTGCTGCATACTTTTGCCATGACCATATTAATTGGATCCCACAGGGATACTATGGCAGAAACAGAAGCTGTGCCTACAATACTAATTAGTTTTTGCCACTTTATCAAATTTATTTTTATTTTGCCATATGCCAAACCAAGAAATTAAATTGGGAAGTAATGGGAATAACCATACTCACATCTCAAACATATCAATGTAATGATATTACCTGACTTTCACTTGTTTTATATGTATATTTAAATTTATATTATACATTTGTATGAATATCTAAATCCCCAACACTTTTGTTTGCTTCTACCTACTAGAATAGTTCCTTTCTTTTAATCATGAACTGATCATGTAGTTTCTATAATTGTCTCAGGAAGTCCACTACCAATATTCATGCAGTAACAACAAAATAAGTTTTAGGTATGACTGCAATAGTTTTAAAATACCACTACCACCCCCACCCCACCCCCACCCCAGTTCCTTGGCAGGACTCCTTCCAGTTTGTGATTGCTTCAATCAGTAGACTACCGTGGAAGAGAGGTTATGTGAACTCTGAAGCCATTTGGATAACTTAGCTGGTGATTCCTATAAATATTCTTGATTTTTAAAAATTCTTCTTCCTTACAGTTAAGCTATGTGGAAACTGTTCATTATGCATCTTGATTTTATGCTTTGTTAAACAATTCCATAGGAATACTCAGCATAAGACTAATTACTGCCCACTGCTGAAACAAGAGCTTCTTGAAAACTCAACATTCTCACAGTTGAGTTTGTTTCCTTTCAGTGGTGGGAACAGGCACTATTCCTGACCCTGCATAGGTGTTGGGAACTGTTCCCTCTAATCCTTCCAGATCATTCTTTCCCAGACTCCTCATTATGTACACATGCTGACCAGTTGCATCATAGGCTGCATATCTGAAGGGGAGTCTCCTCAGATTTCTGGGGGTTTCTCTCTGCACAGCTGCCTCTTCTCTGATACTCTGTTCTAACTCTGGCCACCTTGGTCTCCCTAGAGTCTCAGTTCTGTCTCCTCAGCTTAGAGAAACCAACTTTGGGCTTCTCTTGGATTCCACCCTTCCTAAGTGAAGTCCTGGAAACTGTTAAAGCAATAATCAGGGTAAATGTAGACCTAAGCTCCCATTTTGCTTTTCTCAGGTTTCACTTGACTTACTATGTTGCCTGATGTTCAGCATCTAAAATACTATCATTTTATATGTTTCAGTGCTTTTTATTTATTTACTTGTTTCAAGCAGGAAGGTAAATCTCATCCCTGTTAGTTTATCTGGGCCAGAAATAGCAGTCTCAGCAATATTGATTTGGTTCTTGATTTTACCTCTCTGCTGATGCAAAGAGAATAAATAGAATGAGAACCAAAGAATTTTGCTAATAATTTAATACCTGTATTTTGGGTTAATTGGAACATAGTATATTAAAAGCATGAAGCAATAAATCCATGACCTTTCTTTGCTATTAAAAAAGTCTATATAAAAATACAGACACATATAATTTTCTTTCAATGCAAAAATTACACATTTAAAAACATTTAAAACTAACAGTAAAAAATTAAAAATGGAAATATTAAGCTATGAAATGTCATTAATTATGCTTCTTGGAAATCTTGCCATTAACATTTTACTAAATGCATAGACATTTCATACAAAACAGTTTTGTATGTTTTCTGATGAAGACAATGACTGCATAACAGGGAAAAGATAGTGATAGTTTTAAAAATATGTATGTGTGATAGCAATAATTTAACACAGACTCATTTTGTAAGTGGGTGAGCGATGTAGAGTAGAGGACATGGTCATCAGAAGTGAGAAACCTGAAGGACTGGTGAACCAGATGTGTGGAAAGATCCTCTTTTGTGGATTTTTAAGTCACTGAAATGATGATGTTATGAATGCTGGAGAGAGTGACAGTAAGCCAGGGGCTATGAATTAACCCCTGGCTAGAATGAAGGTACATGATTGCATTAGGATGGGCTAATATAGAACGTTCTTCCAGAACATTTCTGTTTGTTTTGTTTATTTAAATGTTTTTTTTTAATTTTTTTTAATTAAGTTCAATTAGCCAACATATAGCACATTAGTTTTTGATGTAGTGTTCAATGATTCATTAGTTTTGCACAGCTCCCCAGTACTCATCATGTCAGGTGCTATGCCTGATACCCATCACCCAGTTACCCCCTTCCCTCACCTCCTGAACTTTTTAATTTTTTTAAAGGGGGTATCTGGAAGGATCTGGAAGTGATAATTGAGAGCAAGAAAGATCCACTCTTACCCAGAACCAGAAATGTAAAGATTATGGGAAAATTAAAATAAAATTTGTTTACTGAATGAGCCACAGGGATTCTCAATTGCCAAAAGGGGTGAGAGTCAGGAAATAGGCCTCATTTTAGAGGGAGCAGAAAAACAAAGGTAAGAATCTGCAAAGTGATTGTTAGAGTATTTTGCTTCTGACACACCTTCAGTTTCAGAGGGGAGAGTGGATGCATTTTCTTCACCACCCAGAGTGGTGGGTGATGATGTGGCCAGAACTCAGTGTGTCCCTAAGTACCCAGACACAAGTGTCAAGGAGAGGAGAAAGAGCGTGTACTCTGGTGGGAATGAAAAGATGGATCCTGATCGTCTCAGAAGAAGAGGTGGAAAATCAACTTTAAATTAATCATTCTTGGGACAGGGTCTGAGAAAACATGTACTTGTTGATAAAATGGGCATTCTGTCATAAGGAGGACTTGGTGTCCATGGCAGACCCTTCAATCCTGTTGTGCGCTGGGACTGAGACCTAAGTAACAGGCATACAGGGAGCCTTGCTGTTGTTGGATAGTTAACATTTATTGAAAATTTTAACCTGAAAATGTCAGAATTTAATTTTTTGCAATCTTATTTCTTTCATTGCTTTCCTATTTACTTTAAAAATGTTTACATTTTTTAAATTTGTAAATGCTTACAACTATATCACACACTTCATTATTTTAGGAGAATTTTATAGTTATATAGTGATGTTAATTTGCAAGCAAGTGATAATAGCTTGATCACGAGCAAATAGAAGGTCAATAGACAGATATTTATTAAACTCCTGCCAAGATGCTGGGAAACCAGGAACTTACAACTACATTAACACATTTAACTGTTATGGGATAAGATCTCATTTTGCATTTTTACCAATCTCTCTAGGCAATTTTGTTGTAAGTGTTCAGGAGTCCAAATTGGGGGGTGGGGGGGACTGCCCCAAACACTGTAAGGCATATAATAAAAGGAGATAAAGACAGTGTGTACAACACTCCATAATAAATCATCTTCCTTAAAAGGTGAAAGTTTTCTCAAAGAGTTAGACACCAACACATGACAGAATAAAATCAGTCCTTATTACACTTGCAAATACATTGGAGATGAGTTCTGATGTGAGCATCTGCTTGCCTTTGTCTATGCATCTCAGTGTTACTTATACAGTCCTCAGAGTTTCCCATTCCTAATAATACACATGCTCTGTCTGATGAACTAAAAAAAGAGGAAAAACTAGGAGGGATTGGAACCTTGGAGGAAATGAAGGCATAGAAGATATGTATAAAATAAACTCTATGACCCATATGTCCTTGGGACTTGTTTAAAAACTGGCTATTGCTCTGTACATATGTAATTGAGCTCTTCCTCTTTCTAAACTACTTCCTATGACAAAGGAAGAAACAACTTAGGCATGATAAACACATTTACATAGAGTAGTTACAGAGAAACTGTAGGTCATACCAAAGTCAGTACAAGCCATTGAAACCATATTTTGTATGCACCCCTCAAGGCATTTAGAAACCAATAAAGATCTCTTCACTCTGGAGTGTCTCCACATATTTATTTGTGAAATACTGCCGAAAGAAATCATACTGATTTGGTTTTATTGTCCTTGCAAATGTCCCCAGCTTGATATTTTAAAAGTCCTACAAGTTATTTTCTC
Source organism: Spilogale gracilis (assembly GCA_004023965.1). Classification (NCBI taxonomy): domain Eukaryota; kingdom Metazoa; phylum Chordata; class Mammalia; order Carnivora; family Mephitidae; genus Spilogale; species Spilogale gracilis. The sequence goes on along the minus strand of PITA01003801.1, from coordinate 122,391 downwards.
AATCACATAAAAATGCAGACCATAATATTGAATTACAAGAAAATGACATGGTGTAACATTTTAACAAAAATGAAGAATTACACTGTAAAAAAATAATATATTCTTCATTTTTGACACATTTTATCACCAACATACCATATATGCTTTTTGGTGTATAAATACATTAAGATGTTCTCAAACAAAAAATTCTAATTAAATTACTTTCATTCAACAAACTTTTTAAAGTGTCTACTGTGTCCATTGATGGTTGTATAAGTAATAATACTAGTCCCTGACTTTGAGTTTTTACTTTTAAGTCAGGGAAATAGATTAGTAGATACAGGATAAAATGTAAGTTAAAAATTGCATGATAGATATTAACTATAGAGTATGACAAGACTCTTCAAAATGAAAGTGAGTCAATAACTTGACACTCAGGAAAAATTGAAATCAGAAGGATAATTAGAAGTTTATTCTGGGAAAAATGTGGAGGGAGGAGAGGAAATGGATTTCATGAGAGAGGGTTTCTTGTACAAAGCTGTAGATACATGAATGAATAAGACATATTCTCATAAAGACAGGTTTCTAAAATGTTTAGTATTTAATGTAAAAGGTAAAGTAACTAAAAGTAAATAGGTAGTTAAGTATGGCCTAGATTTTGTTTGACCTTGTGGACAATGAAGTTGACAATTTTTCATAAATTCTACAGTGAATCATTTCCAACCATCCTATTATCTGGAGGTAGTTTTCCCCTTCTGTATGTTTTGTATTTCTTTAACCCACATCAGTGATTTTTTTCACTGGCTTTTATAAGAAATCCAGATATGTAAAACATGTTTCTTACCTATTGTAGATTTTTCTGAAATTTTGAGAAAAGTAGAATATTATTAGTTCACATATTTAGAAGAATTTTTTCCCTTTGCTTCTCCTTTTGTCTCCCTTTCACCCTCTCCAAATTTGTTTCCTTTTGTCATACAAGTTAGTTTCCTTTCAAACTTGGTGCAAGTACTCCCAGAATCTAAAAACTTGTGGCTCAGTCGGTTAAGCATCGCCTTCAGCTCAGGTCATGATCCAGGGTCCTGGGATCCAGGTCTGTATTGGGCTGCCTGCCTGGCAGGGAATCTGCTTGACCCCTTCCCTCTTCCTCTGCTCCCCCAATGTGTTCACACTATTTCTCTCTCAAAAACAAACAAACAAACAAACAAACAAACAAATAAATAAGTACAAACTTGAAAACGAGAAGTCTTATCATTTTCCTCAAATGTGGAACTCCAATTCCACTTAAATAAAATATTTGAGCCACCTGTTCAGAGAATACTTCTTAATTCAACTTATTGTATACTATCCTGATAAAAACATTACTATACAAATTTGTTAAGGAAAATCTCCCCTTCTCCTGACTGCTACTCTTAAAATATGTACATTAGGGTTTCACGTGATTAAACTTGCATAATAAACTGACAGTACTTACTTCTTTAAAATAAAATCAAAATAAGCATTTCAAATGGAAATTTATTTTGCAGAAAGAAATTTAACTTTGGATCTTCCAAAATATACTCTTGTTTAAACTCACAAATGTTCCAATGAAATTTTTAACCTAGAGAATTTCATTAAAAAAGAAAAGTTCATGAAAAAAGATATAAATTCTCAGATTTGGTATATTCTTTACTGTTATCTAATTTCAGAGGCTTGGTTTCCATATTTGTAATATGATATAATATCTATACTGTAGAATGTAGAATTACTGATAAGGTGTGTATAGCGTCTAAGAAAGAGGGTACTCAATAATAGAATAACAGTATTAAAAATTTTAAAAAATTTAGGGGCACCTGGGTGGCTCAGTTGATGAAGTGATTGGCTTCCGCTCAGGTCATGATCCTGGAGACCCCGGATGGAGCCCCACATCAGGCTCCCTGCTCAGTCTGAAGCCTGCTTTTCCCTCTCTCACTCCCCCTGCTTGTGTTCCCTGTCTCGCTGTGTTTCTCTCTGTCAAATAATTGAATAAAATCTTTTAAAAAATTAATAAAATTTAATTTAGAAATTCCCCCAAACTCACTCACTCTCTCTCTCTCTCTCTCTCTCTCTCTCTCTCTCTCACAAGTACACAATTACTATTTTACAGTACACATTTTGGAGTTAAAAAAAAAAATAAAGCCAAATAGGTAACTGGACACATGCCCAAAGAAGATACATCCATTTCAAAATGCACTTTCCCAAATTAGATATATTGTTTTTCTAATTTACTGTTTCACATATAAGCCAAGCCGTATAATCAATACAGCTATATATTCGGGCTCCATTATTCTGTGTATATACAGTGACCATCTTTTTCCATATATTTCAGCTCTGCGGTGGTATCTGGCTATCATAAACCAGCGGACGAGAGCTATGGCTGCTACATAGAATTAGAGCCATTCTTTAGAGAGGCCAATTATTTTAATTCTAGGCTTCAGATTCGCCTGTCTAAGGTGAACCACTGCGGTTGTGTTTTCTGAAACAGTGCTCATCCACGTTCAGTTTCGCCCTTGGAGCTGAGCTGTTTGAGTGTATTTAGTTCCATTGATCTTCCCTGGGCTGGTTCCTGCCGCAGCTGCGCTCCACCGCTCACAGACCCAGCTCTGCCTAAGCGCTGTTTAATTCTCTAACGAGCTATCATCTGGGCATTGCATATATTTTGAAATGAACTACCTCAAAACACAGAGTGCAATGATACGTCACATTCAATAAAGATCCATTCTGATGTAAATTGGATTAGTATTTCCAGAAAGCAAAAGCGGAAACTAAATGAGAGGCTTTCATGCTCTTAGACGATCTAAGCCTCTGGACGTTGATTCTGGAGCCGATGTTACAGCATAGTCTGGTTGTCATAAAATGGCAAAAATTTGTAAGACTTTAAAAGACGAACCAGCGCACTAAATTTTTATTAATGAATGCATATTAAATAAAAAGGTCCATTGTTTTTTAAAGGACTGAAAATATTGCCTTTACAAAGTGCTTTATGCATCAGAGTTCTTTTGTTGTAAAAGCCATCCAGAACGAGAAACAAAACACCTCTCATTGTTTTGTGAATTTTCATTTTATAGAAGAGCATTAGCTCTTCTCGCATTATGAAGTAGTTTATTGCGATTTTGAGATATTTCATTCCCCTACTGTCAAATGAATTCCACTGAGATACTGTACTTTCTCCCTTATTGTTCGATTCTGTATTGATGGGGACTAATACATCCAGGATGCCTTCCTTGGCTCCAATGTCATCTAGCTTCCAGCTAGATCCACCATTGGGAGGTTTTGACAAAAGAGTGGAGCATGGACTGAGAGAAGCAGGAGGATGTTCCCTTTTCTTCTTTATTTAAATGATGTTTTGGGCAGTGACTCTATCTCCACTATGGCTCCAGTTCCTGCTTAGCAGACCATATGCTAGATTCTACTGGGCAATCCCTGCCTTGAGATCTTAACATCCACTGTAATATATTGAATAATGCACTTCTCCAAAAGATTTCCACATCTTAATCCCTGGAACCTGTGTCTATGCTACTTTACATAGCCAAATAAACTCTGTGGGTATGATTATGTTAAAGATACTGAGATGGAGACGTTATCTTGAATTATTTGAGTGAGACACAAGTTATCATAAGGGACCTTGTAAGACAAAGGCAGGAGGGTCAGGGGAATCAAATAATACATTGAGCTGAATGAGAATGAAATGACAACATATCAAAATAGGTGGGATAGACTTAAAAGTCAGTCAGAGGGGGAAATTTATAGCATTATATATCTATAATTAAAAAAATAAATATCTAGGGCACCTGGGTGGCTCAGTTGGTTGGGCGACTGCCTTCGGCTCAGGTCATGATCCTGGAGACCAGGGATCGAGTCCCACATCGGGCTCCCTGCTCAGCAGGAAGCCTGCTTTTCCCTCTCTCACTCCCCCTGCTTGTGTTCCCTCTCTGGCTGTGCTTCTCTCTGTCAAATAAATAAAATCTTTAAAAAAAAATAAAAAATAAAAAATAAATAAATATCTAAAATCAATATTTTTAGTTCCCTTTCTCAAAAGCCTTGAAAAAGAAAAGCAAAATAGAAGAGGAAAATAAGCCCAAAGGAGAATAAGAGACAAACAATAAGGTAAGAGACGGAATAAATTAGGGAAAGAGAAAAACAATAGGAAAAAACAGTGATGTGGTTCTTTGAAAAGATCAATAAAATTGACAAACCTCTATGAAAACTGGCAAACAAACTAACAAAAAGACACTAATTACCAATGTTAGGAAGGAAACAGAGGATATCATTACAGATTCTGCAGAAATTAAAAGGATAATAAGGAAATACAAATAAAATCTCTACACAAAAATTTAACAACCTAGAGTAAATGGATCCATTTTAAAAAAAAATTCCACAAATTACCACACTCACTGATATGCAAGAGAATATTTGTATAGCCCTATACCTATTAATGAAATTAAATTGGTAATTTAAAAGCACCTGCCCCTCAAAAGTTTCCAGGCTCTGATTTTTTCCCTTAAGAATTCCATCAAAAGACTAAAGAATTAACACCAATTGTACACAATCTCTCCAGAAAACAGAAGAGGAAATAATATAGGGGAACGACTTTATTTGATCAAGAACACCTTAAAAAAAAAAAAAAAAGCAATGATAATATCATAACACATGGTAAAAAATGATGCTTTGGGACATCATTACAAACCATATGGATATTAAAAAGATAATAAAGGGATACTATAAATAACACTACAACCACAAATTTGATAAACTAGAAGAAATGTATCAATTCCTTGGAAGACACAATTTGCCAAAACTCACACAAGAAGTCTATTTGAATACTCTTAAATGTATTAAAGAAATTGAATCAGTAATTAACAACCTTTCAAAACAGAAATCAGTAGGACCAATTGGGTTCACTGGTGAATTTTATTAAACATCTAAGGAACTGGGGTACCACGGTGTCTCAGTTGGTTAAGCATCCTACTCTTGACTTCAGCTCAGGTCATGAGCTCAGGATCATGAGATGGAGACCAGCATCAGGCTCTGCACTCTGTGAGGAGTCTGCTTAACTCCTGTCTCCTTCTCCCTCTGTACTCCCCCATTCTCTCTCTAAAATAAATAAATAAATATTTTTAAAAATTTAAGGAACAACAATGAAAAAAACATTTAACAAATAAATGATACCAGTTCTCTACAATCTTTTTCAGAGGATAGAAGCAGAGATAATACTTTTTAACTCATTCCATAAGGCCAGCATTACCCTAACGCTAGAACCAGATAATGACATTACAAAAAAAGGAACATTACACATCAATATCTCTCATGAGCATAGATGTAAAAATCCTCAACAAAATATTAAAATGGAATGCAAGAGTATATAAAAAGAATTTTACACCATGAATGAAAGGTATGGATGCAAGACTGCCCAAACATTTGGAAATCAATTAATGTTAGGCATCATAACAACAAGATAAAAAAGAAATAAAATCACATGATCATACAAATGCAGAGAAAATGATGTGGAGAACAAAGGCAAAAGAAATGTAGAAAAAAATTAAATTTCCTACAACTTTCCACCTGTTGAAAATCACTTGAGACAGGCAGAGTCACTTTCTCCAAGGAGCTCAGCTGTCCCAGGGTGCTAGAGGCAAAAGACAACCTTAGCTTAAGATTAACCAACCTCCAGGATCCTGTCAGTCTTTTTTAGCATATAAAATTCCCTTTGGCTTCTTTTATCTCTACCTCCCAAGATATATGTTAGTAATCATCCTTCAAACATATGGCTCACTGATATGTATCTGAAGGGTCTCATGACTAGTATTTTAGTAGACAGTAGTAAATGACTTTATCCTAACAACAGCTAGGTGCTCAAGGTCCAGGAATACTTGTTTCCAAATTCCTTAGAGACTTACCCTATCCCCTAACCCATGCTAACTAAAAAAATATATAATCAGTCATTCCTCACAATCCCAGTGCAACTCTTTCTGCCCACATGTCTTGTCCCTGCGCTTTAATAAAATCACCTTTTTTTACACCAAAGATGTCTCAAGAATTCTTTCTTGACTGTTTACTCCTGGACCCCAACATTTCACATCAGAAAACATTTGGCAAAATCTAACACAATTCATGATAAAAACTCTCAGTAAGCTAGGAGTAGATGAGGATTTCCATAATTTGGTAAGGAATATCTACAAAACCTGAAACTAATGACATAGTTAATAGCAAGAATCTCAAAGCTTTCCCACTAAGATCAGGTACAAAGCAAGTATGCACCTCTCACTGTTCTTTTTCTATAGAAGTTCTAGCTAACACAATAAGACAAGAGAATCTATTAAATGCATACATATTGATAAGGAAGAAATAAACGTTTTTTCACAAATCACATGATTGTCTACATATGAAATCCAAAAGAACTGACCAAAAAATCTAAAAACTAATAAGTAATTATAACAAAGTTGCAAAATTCTAGGTTAACATACAAAAGTCAATCACTTTCATATATAATGAACAAATGTCACTTGAAATTAAAAGCCACAATACCATTTACATTAGCATGCAGAGAAAAGAAATACTTCAGGATAAATCTAACAAAATATGTATAAGATCTATACAAGTAAAACTACAAAACTCTGATCAATTAAATCAAAAGAACTAAATAAATGAAGAGATATTCCATGTTTATGGAGAGAAAGACTCAACATTGTTCCATTTTCATAGCATTCTTGAAATGATAAAACTACAGTGGTGGAGAACAGTTGAGAAGGAAAATGTCTATAAGGGATCCTTTTCATGACAGAAATGTTCTGTATCTTCAATATATGAATATCAATTCCTGGTTGTGATATTGTATTATACTTTTGCAAGATGTTTTCACTTGAGAAAACTAGGAGAGTGTACATGGGATCTCACTATTTCTTACAACTGGATTTGAATCTAAAATTACCTCATATGAATAACTAAAAACGATTAAGGACAAAAATATAATATCAAATGAGGAATGATGATAAGATATAAACCTCTTCTGGGAAAAAAAATTAGAAAAAATTATTACCAACAATCTGTAGGAAAATATATATCAGAAATGTTCACGTGAATCCAAAATAACCTCAGATTTAAGACTCTTTAGTAATCAGTTTTGTACTGCAGGACATCTGGTTTGCACCACTTTTCATTTATTTGGTGTTTCCACTTTATTCATGTTATGTCTTCTACTTTTTCTGTTTACTTCTTTTTAAATATCCAGTTTTAATATTCTTATTTATAACTGAAGTATATGATGACATTTACATTTTTCTGACATGTTTAAATATGAAGTTACCATAATAGTATTTATTCTATACATTCTAATTATTTTTGGTTCTTCTCCCTACATTTTTCTGCCTTCTTTAGGATAAATTAAATAATTTTAAAAGTTATTTCACACTTCTACCTTATTTATTATATCATCTCTTAGAGATTACACAATGCGGAAGTGACTCTTAAAATATACCATATAGGGTGCCTGGGTGGCTCAGTGGGTTAAAGCCTCTGCCTTCAGCCCAGGTCATGATCTCAGGGTCCTGGGATCCAGGCCCACATCAGGCTCTCTGCTCAGCAGGGAGCCTGCTTCCTCCTCCCTCTCTTCCTGCCTCTCTGCCTACTTGTGACCTCTCTCTCTGTTGAATAAATAAATAAAATCTTTTAAAAAAATATACCATATAACATACTTTACCACTTCAAAATATAGCAGGAACTTAAAATGTTTTTAAACCATTTATGCTTTCTTTTATATTGTTCTACTATTATCGCCTAATGGCAAATATAGTATAAACTCAAAAGCATATTGTTATTTTTAATGGCTCATTATTTTATATTTTACTTTTACCCATATGTTACCTATATAGGTCTATTCCTTCCTTCCTACAGTACTAAGCTGAATGCTGAGAACCTGAACAAGCCACTACCTTCAATAAATGAGCTGAAGTTTACAGCTTATCTGAAGTAATACCAGGAAAATGAACATGTGAAAAGGATAAATGGAAAGGAAAAAAAAAGTGGAAGAACTAGTAGAACTGATAGTAAAGACCTTATGAAAATAATATTAAAGAAATTGAAATTGGTGTAAAATCAGAGGGTTGTAAGGGAAAATGCTGACTACACCTTAAGCAGAAAAAACTAATTGGACACAAGATGTTATGTAAATGGTCTAAAATGTTATATATGGTGAAAAATCGTATTTTCTTCACAGATAGATTTGTGTATTTTTAGGTGAGTATTTACTAGAAACTTAAGCAGAGGAACCAAAAAATTCTTGATTGAAACAGATAACTAAAAATAGAGCTTTGTTAATCTAAACTATACAATAAGACCCAGTAGCTCTGATTTTATTTGATTTATATTTGATTCACAGACTTTTTAGAAACTTCAATTACAATAGTTGAACATTGCTTAAAAGTACTGATTAATGTTTTAAACAAACATTTATCTTTTTAAATACATTTTGTATGGAATTTGCAATGTTTTAAAATTTAAATGCTCTTTAAGAATGTTTTAGGAGGGACACCTGAGTGACCCAGTCAGTTAAGCATCTACTTTTGGCTCAGATCGTGATAACAGGGTCCTGGGATCAAGCCTGGCACTGGGATCCCTGCTTAACAGAGACCCTGTTTCTCTTTCTTCTGCCTGCCACTCAGCCAACTTGTGCTCTCTCTCTATCTCTCTGTCAAATAAATAAATGAAGTCTAAAAAAGAAAAGAATAGTTTAGGAAGAAAAAGGATGTTTTAGAAATTCTTGCTAGAGATTTGGAGATAAAAAATGTTTTTAAAATCCATTTTTATAAGCTTTATAAAATATTGTATTCCTCTAAAATTCTAATATAATAGAAAACCCCCACAGAGTACAATACAAAGATTTCTATATAGTTTATATGTGGTGTTTTTTCCCTAACTTAATGGAAAACAAATGAAATGATGAAAAAGTCGCATTAGAGTCAGTCACACATCATAAATTGCCTTTCTTAGTATGTTACTGTATAAAATGACTTGATGTGCCCCAGGGGAGAATTCCATTAGAACACATACCCTTTCCGTTCAGAGCCTTAGTTTCATGAAGCAGGATGATAGCAAAGTGTAGTAACCCCCATCTGAACAGCTTGATGTCATAATAGATGTAGCCAAGTATAGCAGGAAATCAGTGAAAAGTTATATAAAAAAATGGATAACATCCCTTCTATAATGGTTGCTGTGTAACAAAAGGATTGACAGATTTCCAACGTCCTATTTTCTATTATTGGACTTCTTAAGAATACCCACCAATTACCTTAAAACACATACAACTTTTTTGTAAGTGGGTAGTAGCAATATTGTGCACATTAGGTAAAACAATATTAAATTTTCTTTTTCTATAAACTCCTCATATAAATGGTTTAAAGTGATGGGCTCACTGCCAATGAACCTGCCATTGGATACTGTTTTTGCCTAATTCTAAATGGTTTTCTGTCACACACACACACACACACACACACACACACACAATTTTTAAAATCCTCTCAAAATGAAAACAAACAGTAAAGTATTTTTGTATTCATACCATCTGCTACATAATACTTAAAATTCATTTAACATAATCTCTCCCCTTGGCTTTGCAAAATGTTTTCCACTGGTTTGTACTCCACCTAAACCTAACGGGCACCATTCATGTAGAATTTAACTTGTGTGACCACATTTCACAACCTTAGTATCTTTCCCACTATTTACTTTTCATTATAATCACTAAAACTTCTCATATTGATATTGTTGGACACTTATACACGGGACAAAATTGTAAAAAGTGGTTTCCATACTTGTGGCAGTAAAATTTAATTTAAGATGCTAGCTAGACACAGCAGGTACCATCATTTGATCCTTTTGTCATCTGAAATATGTGTGCAGTCTCTCCTTATTCGAAGCTACTTCTACAGTTATCCTTTTACTGATAGCTATTGGTTTGAAAACCCACCCCCTAGTTGTAAAAGATAAAAAAATAAGAACCTTACATTTGTAATATGAGTATACATTGTTACCATCTTTATTTCTACTCCCACCCCATTTCTACTCCATTTTTATGGAACTTCAAATCCTTTAAAGAATATTTTCTCATTTTCTCACTCCATTTGCCTACTTTTTAGCTGTTGCCTAGTGACTACTTTCATAAGTATCCAATTTACCTTCTTTGTGTCCACCACATTGGGATTTTGTTGCACAAAGGCGTGTTCAACACAGTAATTTCCCCAGCATTTCTTACACCCCACAGTTTGAATAATCTTTATCTTCAACTTTTTTTTGGCCTCCCATGAAGGTGGTTAGACTCTACCCAAGGACCACTGAATAGAAATACAACACAACCGGACTAAAGCACAGTGTGGTATATCTGTGCATACGCACACAGACACACATGCAGGATAAAGAGATGGGGAACTTAATTAAATGTGTATTATTTTTAATACATACCAATGTATCCTAAATAGTTTGGACCTTGTTGAAAATCCCTCTGGAGACAAATGCCATTACTTACAATATGTTCCATCCATTCCAAGACAAACAAGATAATCTGTCATCTATAAAAACCCTGAAATTCAGGAACACCGGGAGGATTGAAATAATTACAAGGAGAACAAAATCTATGTTCAGCTTCTCTGGTAAAAAGTTTTTTGAGACAGTAATCAGCTGAGATGTAAAATGTGGAATATTTTCTTTCACAAAAGGAATGAGATGAATACCTAAAACACTACTAATAAGAGAAAACACGTTTATTCTTTTTATTGTAATGTAATATAATTATTTTTGGCATGCCAGGAAAATGTTCATTTCTATGAAATAATCTCAATAGAAATGATTATAGAATATGGTTCTCAAAAAAGCTCGTAATCTTAACGAGATGTTGAAACACGCAAATTATAACAAATAAGACTATTGTTCCTTCATCTGTTAAACCTTTATTATCACATCATATTTCTCACATATATTGTCAGTATTTTAATATATTTTTGGGAGGTTTCAGGAATGCCTATTACTACTTTCTTTTGCTCTTAAAGTAATCAATAGCAGCTTTTTCTCTGTGTCTCTGTTTTGAAAAATTCCAAAACTCTATGTTATAGCCCTAATTTCCATATGTCCATTTTCAGTTCCCTTTAGGAACAAAAATTTTATGCTTTATCTTTTAAACTAAGTTTGTATTCCCTTTTCTGTCAAAAATATTTTAGTATATGAAGACATACTATTTGATTTAAAAGAAACATATCTAAAAGAAACTACCAAAAACTGACAGTTCCAATTCTTAGTACCTAGAGAACTTAATAAAATTATGAGATTAAAATCTAAGTTAATTGTAATATAATATAACAATATAAATAATGAAATATAGAGACAGAAATATAGGCATCGCAATTTTTAAAACTCTCTTTAAGCATATCTTTGAGAAATTAAAAAAATATATATATAAATTCTGTAAAAAATGTCTATATGTACATTTATCTCTACCTCCAGGACAGAAAAGAAAAAGCAAACTGACAAGTGGGGAGAAAAGAGTTGCTGCAGGAGAATAGCCCATCCTCCTCACCTTGATAATAATGCCTGAAGAGAAGACAATGAAATAACGACTTTGTCCAATTAGAGAAAGACAAATCATCTCACTCATACATCTAATTTAAGAAATAAAAGAGGGGCACCTGGGTGGCTCAGTCATTAAGCATCAGCCTTCGGCTCAGGTCATGATCCTGGAGTCCCAAGATCGAGCCCCGCATGGGGTTTCCTGCTCTGCCAGAGGCCTGCTTCTCCCTCTCTCACTCCCCCTGCTTGTGTTCCCTCTCTAGCTGTGTTTCTCTCTGTCAAATAAATAAATACATTCTAAAAAAAAGAAGAAGAAAAAGAAAGAAACAAAACAAATGAACATAGACGAGAGGGAAGAGAAAGGGAGGCAAACCAAGAAACAGACTCTTAGCTAAAGAGAACAAACTGATGGTCCCCAAAGGGTAGATGGCTTACAGATGGCTGAGATAGGTGTTGGAGGTTAGGAGCACAGTTGTGATGAGCACTGGGTGTTGTATGCAAGTGCTGAATCACTGTATTGTACACCTGAGACTAATATTACACTACATGTTAACTAACTGGAATTTAAATAAAAACCAAAAATGGAAGGGAGAAAAAAATGACTGTCAAAATTGTTTGCAAACATACTAATCAATCTCCCTGATAGTTTCTAACAGAGAAAGATCATGCAAAATCTTACTCTATGGAATGTTTTTAGCACAACATTTCTGGCCTGTCTGGGCTGCTTATGATAAACAAATCTATAATTTATGTATTTATGGGACATAGACAGTGGTGTGGCAGAGTTGGCTCAAACCAGTTTATTGAGCACCAGTTATGTACATGCCTTTCCTACTGCAAACCCACTGGTAGCTTAAAGTCATCCGTGATGTATTTACACCACAAAATTTAGTATATGCTACAAATCAAGACTATTATGCCACCAACCCCATCCAAGAGCAAGTTGTTAAACAGACAACAGCAGGTCACATCTGTTTCCCCCTTATAAGGTTTGGTTCTATTTTAAAGAAAACTCTCTCTCTCTTTCTCTCTCTCTCTCTCTCTCTCTCTCTCTCTCTCTCTTTCCTTTGGTGCAAAATGGTGGTTTATTAAGCACGGGGACAGGACCTGTGGGCAGAAAGAGTTGCTGCAAGAGGGTTGTGAGGGGTGGCTGATTATGTACTATGGGGTTAGGGGAGGTAAGGAAAAGGGAGGTTTCAAAAGAATTTTCATATGTTAAGGAAGATTCACAGGTACTGGAGGTCTTGTCATTGTCAAGTTAAGGTTGTTTTTCCCTCTAGCAAGGCATTAGCATGAAGATAGTTGGGAGCTTCCTGGAGGAACATTGCATTCTGCCAGCTTCAAGTATCTGTCAACTAGCTGCAGATTATAAGGACATTTAATTGTATCTATATTTCCTTCTGGGAACTAGGTTATTGATAGAAATGCTTTGTTCTTGTAGACTTCCAAAACATTTGTAAAGTGAGGGAGACTCAGGTCTTGCATAATTATGAGCTCTATAGGTTAGCTATTTGTTTTTCTTTCTTAGGTGTAAACAGGGAGTAGGAAACGAGGAAGAACTGGGAGGCTGTATTGATGTTCTTCAGATTGTGTGATAATGTGTTTAGGTGTATCTTTTGAGAAATTAGGAAAGTTTGAAAACGGATAATATCATTGATTCTTGGGCCAAATTTGACCATCTGGCTCAAGATATTTTCAACAAATAGTGAAGAGTGAACACATTTAGTAGCATGTGCTGTTCCATCTACTACCCTGCAGTTCACCCACTCAACCCTCAAAAGCCAAAAAAAGGAGCAAGAATCTGAAGAATTAATAACAACTACAGAAAGTTTTGGAAAAATCAATAAATCAGTAAAGGCTCAGTATCATGAATTGAGGTATGTAGATGTCACAGGGCAGAGCTGCTGTCAAGCAGCACTGAACTGTCAATCTGGGAAAGACACTTCTGGTCTGTTTTTGCCTTCCACAATTTGGTGTGAAGATAATCATGGCTTTAAGCTGCACCAACAGCACAAGTTATTAATGGCTATAGCATAAGATCAGGGCATCCTAAGAGGATTTAATAAAAGAAGGTGAGGGTTGACGCTATCAACCTTTGAAAATTAACTTGACCAAAACTGTTATCTTCCAAACCCTAAAGTTTTGACCCAGGATGAATCTCTGACCAAAGGAACTGTCTGCTGCAGATGCAAAGAGAAATAGCTATGGGGTGGGACTTCCAAGATGGCTGAGCAAAGAGCTCAGCAAATCCTCTCCGAAATACATAAGAAAAAAAATGGGCAAAGTGGTCAGAAATAATCATTTAAAGACCCAGGAAAGTGATGAGAAGTTATATAACAATTTAGTACCATATTCAAGAATACCTGCTAAATCTCAGTAACAACAATAGGAGTATGGCATTTTAACAAGAACTGCTCGCCAGCTCTGTGGTGTAGAACTTCTATGTGGCCAAGCAGGGCAGAGGATGAGGGTTAGCAGCCCTGCTCACTGGCTGCAGGAGGTTGACTTTATTTGGGGCACAGTGTCAAAAAAGCCCATATTAAAATCTTAAAAGCTTTATCTAGGACTACGTAGCTGATAGTGGACAAGACCACCTAAAATCCCCAAGAAGAATTTTATGCTACTCAGTCCTATTTTAACTGCTCTGTAATGCAAACCTTACCATGGGGCATCTCACTTAATTTTTCCAATTTTCTCAAACTCCAGATTCTAAGACTGGCTCATTTTGAACATCAGTCTACAAACAGAAAAGATCTGAGAAAATCTGTAATTGCTTTCCTTGAAGCTTTCAAGCCACTTACTTTACCTGACTCCATCCTTTTCTAAGACTATCACTGGTAGCTCATAAAAATATCCAATATACTGCATCAGACTCATTTTGTTGTTGCTGCTGTTCTTCTAAACTCCTCGATGTTACAGCTACTGTAGGTAAATAGTCTGAGTCTCAATATAAGAGACAACAGTGTAAACAACCATTTCACCATTGTAGAAGGCATGGCACATCCACATTCCCCATCAAAAGAGTGTGTCACCATTGCCTTCCAACCTGCCTCCATGGCTCTGCTAATCCTACACCTCAAGATCTATTGCTTCTCTTACTGACTTAATTTCCTATTAACAAGGTTGTAAAAAATAGTATGCATCAGCTTGAAAATAACAGAAAACACAATTTTAACTGGCATAGGTAGATCAAAATTCAAATATGTTTCAAAGTTTTCTCTGTGTTTTTTTACCATATATCACTTAGCTCTCCTCTTTGCCATATATCCATGCTTGTCCTCCTGATAAAAAGCTGGGTTCAGCTGTTCATGTACCCTATGAAACTCAGAGAGAATGTGTCCTGGGATTTCTACTGGGATCACACATGACTGATTCTTAGGTCCTATGAGGGAATATACAATATCAGTCTAGGGTTTAGTTATCTAGACCAAACATGTATGTCAGAGGAGAAAGATTTGCTCCCATTGACTTCAAAAAACAAAACAAAACAAAACAAGAAAAGGCAACACTATAAACCAAAGGGAGAAAGTTTTACAGAGGAGACTATTAGAAAAAAAGAAGGTGAATGAATTCTGTGTAGACAAAGTACAGAATGTGCTCTATTCCTTGATTTGTGCTTTTTTTTTTAAGATTTATTTAGTTATTTTGAAAGATATGAGAGGGAGAGAACAGGAGAGGCAGAGAGAGAGGAAGAGAAAATCTCAAGCAGACGCTATGCTGAGTGTGTGGCCCCATACAGAGCTTGATCTCAGGAAACCGAGATCAGGACCTGAACTGAAACCAAGAGTTGGACGCTTAACCTACTGTACCACATAGGTGCCCCTATGTTTTCTTTCTAATCAAGTAGAAACCAACATAACACACCTGAAATAAGAAAAAAAATTACTCAAATTCAAGAAAGTTTTATTTTATAAAGCGATTTTATAACAGATTCAGACTTTATCTAGATTTGTATTTGCTAATAATAATGCTTTTAATTTTGTATGCTCCATAAAATAATTTTAAAATTATACTAATACATATTTGATTCAGAGATACAGCAGTGTTATTACACCATTAATTTTGCCATTTGCTCTGTATCAGTAGGTTAACAGCAGATAGAACTAATATAGCAAAACAAAACATAAATGATAAGTCAGTCTTAAGATTTTAATGAGTAAGCTTTTGAGAAGTGTAAGCAAAACACGATTTAAGTGAACTCTAAAGTTCAAATTCATCTCAACATAAAGAACACCTACTTCCCATGTAAAAGCCATTAAGAATGAAGAATAACTAAGGAAAGAGTTTTCATTCTTTTATAAAATCAGAGGCACTCAGTTAAGTTTGGAAATGATACAAATTAAAGATAGAATTTTGTTTGCTTTTATATAAAGAATGCAATAAAATAAATTGGAATGTAATAAAAAATAAAGATATTATACATAAAAAAAGAAAAAATGCCTCAAAGTAGTATATCATACAGTAAGTGTTTCCTGGATAAATGAGTGAACAAATGATCCTTTTGTTTAATTTTATACTATCCCAAGTATAAAGTCGTCTTTATTTTAATTTTAATGAGAAAACAATACTCTGTAGGAAAATGAGTTATATTATTTAGTGAGGATCATGTATAGGCACTATTTTTAAAGAAAAATCTCAGAATACTGTTATAATTTAGTATGTTCTTTTTGTGTTTGCATATCTAATTATAATGCTTCACAAAAATTTCTCTTGGGGGTTTTGTGGGAACAGATGAAATGCTTTTAAAACCCTCTGGTGATTTTTAGGGAGGACTGAAGCACAACAAAGCAACCAATTATTGAAGACATAAGAAAAGTAATAATACCATAAAAATTAGTGCACTGTTGGCAAGGATATTTTCCCACATAAACTTAATTTTCATAAAGTTGGCTAAAATATACTGTGGATTCCTATGGTCAGCAATGTTATGCTCCTAGTGGTTTTAATAAGGTTAAAATCATAATTTTAAGATAATTTATATATTGAGATGGCAATAAAATTTAGTTTTTTATTTCTTTTTTTTAAGATTTAATTGATTTATTTGACAAAGAGAAACACAGCTAGAGAGGGAACACAAGCAGGGGGAATGAGAGAGGGAAAAGTAAACTTGCCACTGAACAGGGAGCCTGATGTGGGGCTTGATCTTGGAACTCCAGGATCATGACCTGAGCCAAAGGCTGATGCTTTATGACTGAGCCAAACAAGCACCCCACAATAAAATTCATTTTAATTTAAAAATAACATGTGAGAAAAGATTGGATATCCTATATAGTCATTTATTTTTAGTTCTCAGGTTCAAGTGTTGCTTCTCTCATTTAATACAGGAAATTGACTGGATTCTGTTTATTTTTTTTAAGATTTTTATTTTATTATTTATATGACAGAGAGACATAAGGAGGGGACACAAGGAGGAGGAGTGGGGGAGGGAGAAGCAGCCTTCCTGCTGAGCAGGGAGCCCAATGTGGGCTTGATCCCAGGATCATGACATGAGCTGAAGGCAGACACCTAATTGAGCCACCAACTTGCCCCCAGAATATGTTAAAGCATGTATCTGTCCCAAGATTTTTAACTAAATAGACCATATCTTACATGTTTTTCATGCAATAGTGCTTGGCACACAATATTTTGGGGGTAACATCTTGTACAAACAATAATATGAGTAGTGACCTGTTTTTTTAGTATTTGCTATAAATCTATAAACTACAGAATTCAGTATTGGCTATGATCAACATGAGTTTCCATATCAAGTAGTAAAATTTCTAGAAATTGCTCTGAAAAGCAAGCTGAATACTTAAGGATTTCTACACTAAGTGGGAAATAAAGGCTAATGTTTTTCTATGTACATATAGAATCTATACTGCCCCAAATGGAAAGGAGTTGAATTTGAAAGGTAAAAAACATTCTAAGAATATTCTTAAGGTTAAGTCGAATTCTCAGAAATCTCTAATGGTTGTATGATGCCAAAACAGTGGCTTTGAAGGAAATTATGAAAATAACCTAGGTCAAACATTTACAATGTTTGCAAAAGAAGGTAGTAGATGATATTTTGAATGAGGGATGCTGATATATGGATTAACAGGGTAGTAACAGTTACAGTATTTGGAGTGGTTCACAGAAAGGGTTGTATTACAATGAATACCCCATGGGTGAGCAGAATACTCATAGGGAGAGTGAAAAGGGAACTATTCTTCTGTGGTTAGAGAAAGAAAGGAAAAATTAAATATCATCACCATGTATTGAAGGAAATGTGTGCACTAATAAGACTGGAGATAAGGATTTCATCAATTTATTTGGTCAGCAGATATTTATGGCAAATATAATAAATGCACAATGTAAAATCTCTGTGGGTGGTACGAGAATGAATATTACCTAGTCATGGGATAGTATGAAACAAAGGGAGGAGAATTACTGGGGAAAAGTGGTATATGATATAGAACAGGGGTCAGAAAATATGCCCTGTGAGCCAAATACAGATCGCCAGTTTTTTTAAATAAAGTTTTATTGGCACACAGCAGTGCTCATTCATTTACATATTGTCTATAGCTGCTTGCATACCACAATGGTAGAGTTGAGTCATTTTGACAAAACCATATCATTGACAAAGCCCAAGATACTCTCAGTCTGAGCTATTCCAGAAAGAGTTCACCAACCATTGGAATAAAATAAACAGTTTTCAACATGCTAAAATTGTGAGTACCTTAAGGGTAGTCAAAAGAATATTATTTCAATCATTGGATCCCTAAAAATTTTGATTGGTGTGTTGGCTTCCTTTGGCTATATAACAAATTACAACAGAAACAACAAATTACAACAAAATACAACAGAAATTTATTTTGTCATAGTTCTGGTGGCTAGAAGTCCAAAATCAGCACCACCGAGCCAAAATCAAGGTTTTGGCAAGACTGCACTCCCTCCAGAGGCTCGAGAAGAGAACCAATTCCCTTTCTTCCAGCTTCTGGTGACTGCCCGCACTCCTTGGCCTAAACCACATCACTCCAATATTCAAGGCCAGGATCTTTAAATATCTTTCTCTTCTTCTTCACATCACCTTATCTTTTGTGTCTTGTGTATCTGTGTGTTTCTGTGTGAAATCTCTCTCTATCTCTCTCTTATAAGGATACATATAATAGAATTTAAAAGCCACATAGATAATTCAGGATAATTTTCCCCTAACTTAGTCATATTTGCAAAGCTTTCCCAAATTAGGGAGTATTCCCAGGTTCCAGTGATTTAGGCTATGGATATATCTTTTTTTGTTGGGAGGGGGATATCTTCCAGTTCAATATGTGTAAACAGTGACTTGAGAAAAGTAACATTTTAATCTATTGATCAAGGAGGGTACTGATCAAAGAGAGTGAAGTGAGACTATAGGAAGACAAAAGGAAAGATAGACTACATTGTAGTAAATACAGTGCATGTACTAATGCCTAGAATATGGTTTTGAAAATGTGAATGAAAAAGAGAGATATGTTTTTGTAACTAAAAAGAAAAATTTAGTGATAGTATTTTATATTTTACTAACTTTTAATCTTTATAGATACAATTCCATTGATTAACCTAATCCAAGGATCCTCACTATTCATTGTCTAACTTTCTCCTTCCTAATTCAAATAATTACTATAAGAATAACAAATCACGATATGAATAAGGAATGTTATTGAGAGAGGTAGATTAAGATTATGAAGACAATTTTTTTTAAGATTGAGATTTATTATTTAGTCAAATTTTACTATATCAGAATGATATAGGCCATTAGGCCTTAATATATGGAATTCTCAGGGTGCTTGGGTGGCTCAGTTGGTTAAGCCACTGCCTTCAGCTCAGGTCATGATCCTGGAGTCCTGGGATTGAGTCCCACATCTGGCTCCCATCTCTGCGGGGAGTCTGCTTCTCCCTCTGACCTTTTCCCCTCTCATGCTCTCTCTCACTCACTCTCTCTCTCAAATAAATAAATAAAATATTTTAAAAAAGATATGGGATTCTCAGAAGAAGAGTTGATGGTGTAGAGATTTTAAATAATACTCTTCCTGTTCTCAAGTCCAAAGACAAGTTTTCTATTTCAGAAACAAACTGTTTTCGTGGTTTCCTAAAATAAAAGCACTGTGATATTTCTCTCTGTCCTAATACCTGCATGGATTAGTCCAACTAGTTGATTGACTAACTGAGGGAATAAAAGACTCGATCAACCTGGACTTGAGTTAGATACAAGATTCTGGACATGGAGCTGATGTTGGCATGGAATAAGATATTTGTGTACCTTAGCAGATGAGTATATTCTGCACGCAGGAAGAACATAAAACATTGTGGGCCAGAAGACAGACAGACTGTGGTAGTCAACCTCTACAATGACCCCAATCGTGCTCTTTTCTTGGCTTTCACACCCTGTGTGGGCTCCTTCTATGTTGTGCAAGAGTTGCTTTAGATAAACAACAACATAGAGCAGAATTGCTGTTATTTCACTTCAAAGAAGTTATTAACAACTGTGACTCCTGTCTTATTTTTCTGTTTTCTCTCTCTTTCTTCCTCAGGTGACTCACTGGGAGGAAAGAAGGTGATATGTTTTGAGCAACCCATGGGGTGGCCCAGCTGCCCATGAACTGATACCTTGGGCCAACAGCCAGTGAAGAACAATGGCATGCCAAAAACCAGGTGAGTGAGCTCAGAAGGAAATTGTTCAGCCCAGTTGAACCTTCCGATGTCTGCAGAACTCCTGAGAGCCTAGCTTAGCCACTCCTGGATTGTAGGCACTCAAAAATTGATGAGCATGATAATAAACGTTTGTTGTTTTAAGCTGCCAAAGTTCATGTAATTTTGTTATGTGGTAATATATAACTAAAAATTTTACATACATATGTATATGTATATTTATATACACATGCATAGACATATACACGGTAAGACAGAATTTTTACGTAACCAAGTTCAATCTAACGTTATATAAAATTAACCATTTATAGAAGTGTAAGGATAGTTCAGGAATGAAGTAGTCTTTCTAAATATTTAAACATGTTATAAAATCACAATATTTAAAACAGAGTGATTCTGGTACATGAATAAAAAGAAAACGCAATGGATAGAAGAAAGGCAAGTTCAGAAATACAGTAATTTTGACCTTCTAAATAATTGGAGGAAATATGAATTTTTTAACATTTCATGGATCTATTAGAAACTTGGGGAAACAAAATTTAATACTTACCAAATACCTTAGCAAATTCAGTTATAGTGTACTAAAGATTCACCTAGAAAATTAAATTGTTGGGGCACCTGGGTGGCTCAGTTAGTTAAGCGACTGCCTTGGGCTCAGGTCATGGTCCCAGAGACCCGAGATCAAGTCCCACATTGGGCTCTCTGCTTGGCGGGAGGCCTGCTTCTCCCTCTCTTACTTCCTCTTTTTGTGTTCCCTTTCTAGCTGTGTTTGTCTCTGTCAAATAAATAAATAAAATCTTAAAAAAAAAGAAAATTAAATTGTGATAATTAAAAACACAAGGAGGAAAAAACACAAGAAAAGGGTCTGCTGTTTTCTTAGTTGTTTGAATAATTTGATAATTTAATTAACTTAATAACAATAATTTTTATTCTGAAAAGGACTCAAAAAAGGAAACTAAAAAAATTAAAAATTAAAAATTTGATTACAAAATTTAAACCTATTTGGCAAAGCCCAATCACAAATTAACTGTTATCAAGGTTTTCAAAAGGCAAAAGGACAAACTAGACAAAAGAAAACTTCAACCCATTACCAAAGCAAAATGACAATTTTAATATGAGGTTGACCTCAATTAGATGTCTCTTATTGTAAACCAAAAAATCAAATATCATTAAATTTCATTATCTATGTTTCATAGCTAGCTAGCTAGCTAGATGATAGATAGATGTGTTTCTGAAAATCACTATGATCAATTTCAATAATTAATTGGGGAAGTAAATGGAAAGAATTCTTAATCCTTTTATGGAAAATCATACATAAATCATTCTTAATTTTAAAAAAGTGTTGAATTTCCATCACAATGAGAAAGAAATGAAGGAAATGGTAAAGATACAATTTTTACCTTATTTTGTTGACATATATTAATAACTCACTCTTTTGCTAAGTTATTTGTATATGTTGGTGGTAATGAAATCGAACACCTATGGGGCAGTCATTAAGAATTCCTATCAAAACTGAGCTATATCGGGTCACCTGGTGGCTCAGTCATTAAGTGTCTGCCTTTGGCTCAGGTCATGATCTCAGAGTCCCAGCATGGAGCCCCTCATCAGGCTCTCTACTTGACTGGAAGCCTGCTTCTCCCTCTCTCACTCCCCCTGCTTGTGCTCCCTCTCTAGCTGAGTTTCTCTCTGTCAAATAAATAAATAAAATCTTAAAAAAAAAAAACAAAAAAAAACCTGTGGTCTAACTTTTCATCTCAATATTCCATAATTAGTTCATTTCCTATAGCTATAAATGAATGTTTGAAAAATAATGTATATTAATATTATTCACAGGGAGTTTTTTCTCCTAAAAAATATCGGAAACAGTATAATGTCTGGAGCTCCATGAATTGCACCAGACACATGAAATTTCTCCATAATTGTTAAACGAGAAAACTACATATATATTCTCATGTAGAAAGATCTATAAGAGAGAGTATTAAGTATGAACGGCAGTGGAGACAGTATGCATTAAACTTAATGTAATTTGTCCCAAACAAAACAAGTAACAACCAAAATACAGTATGGATAAGTTTACTGTGTGATTCATAGAATAGAGGTCAAGGGATAGAAAGAAAGTCATAGTGACAGCTGTGTCTTGGAACAAAACTGGGCATCAAAATTCAAGAGAAATATATCTGGGTGCTTGTGAATTTTGTAACACAAGCATTAACTACTAAGAATAAAATAAATATTCTAAACTAAAAATAAAATATGTAGAGTTTGAATGAAATGTACCAAATGTATATAATGTTCAACTGCTAAATAAAGAAAGGATTTCATATTTTCCAACAACCCCTCTTAAGGATTTCTAACATAAAATACATGTATCTATATATCCATTAAAGTATAGCTCCATGTCATAAATACTTCTCTTCAGTGCAAGAGAGATAAAAGATGTGACCTGTAAAGAGTAATTTTTCACATAAAAAATTAAATTGTCAAAATTTGTCTAATTATTCATTTTTAAAAGGAAAAAGAATAATTAATAACTATTTAGAGTACTTATTGATGAAAGAAAAAGGTCTCTGCTCCTAATTAAACTCGAGAAGTTATGTGTTATTATCGCCTAATACTTCAGTAAGAAAAAAATGTCAAAAAGAAATGAAATGAGAGAAACAAGGGACGGAAATGAGAATTTACTCCTTAAACGTGGATGACAGCCTAAATCATTTAACGCCATCACAGGATAGTGTCATCTGTGAGCTGTTAATTAATTTGAACATTTTGTGTTAGCCTTTTAAACTGAGCGTTTTAAAAACACATACTAGTGACTTCAATTTCAGATATGTCATTAACATTTTTTAGCTTTCTCTTTGACATTAGAGCAGTATAATAAACTAATTTATTTGGACAATTTATTCTATGTATGTGTTTCCTAGAAGCCAAAAAGAAATGGGAAAAAAGGAATGAAAATCATAGAGGTTATACTTATTGAAATAAATTCAGAGATAGTCTTTTAAAAGAGAATCTTTAGGAATGTTTTTCTTAGCAACACTAATAAATATTCTGCTGAAATTCCAATGCGAGAAATTGAGCAGAATGTCAAGTGATGGAAACCTTAATGTGTATTAAGAGCTTTCCATGAAGTCGCTAAATACAACTGTAGTGAAGTGAATTATGAATTTAACTATACATTTTTGTCAGTAATATTGAAAAAGTAAACAATGACAAAAGGTGAATAATAAGTATGGTTTACAGACAAAAATATAACTATGAAATTAATACATCAGATTATCTAATAATGTCATTAAAAAGGCAAATTACATTAAGAAATACTTGTGTGGAGGAGCTAATTTTCCCCATCTTTTTCATGGTTATTTCAGTCCTTCACACTCTCTGAATTCTTGTTTCTTATTGACATCTTTAGTGCCATCTCTCCAATCATATATCTTTTGAACTGCAAGAGAAAAAAAAAAAAAAAAACGAGTTTATAATACAGCTATTCACCTGGCTCCTTCCACCATAGTTGCAGAGAGCTAATTGAGTGTGACACCCCTTTTCTGCTTGGAAGACACTGCCTGCTGTCAGCATGATTTCATTCCTTATAAAATTGTCATTGTGGCTTTGCCTATCTCTTTCAGAAACGATGCCTTGTCTTAAAGGGGGCTAAACCAGAAAATCATCTTGGTAATACATTTGAGATTTGTGGTCCCTCTTTGAATGTATGAGGACTAGAATGATTATATTAAAACATAGTTCCTTCAGAAAGATGATAGACAGATAGATGATAGATAGAAAGATGACAGATAGATAGATATAGATAGATGATAGATATAGATAGATAGATGATAGATAGATAGATAGATAGATAGATAGATAGATAGATAGATAGATAGATATAGATAGATGATAGATATAGATACATAGATATCTATCTATATCATATAGATGATATAGATAGGTAGATAGATAGATATATAGATAGATAGATAGATAGATGATAGAGATAGATGATGATAGATAGATGATGATAGATAGATAGATAGATAGATAGATAGATAGATAGATAGATGATAGATAGATGATAGATAGATGATAGATAGATAGATAGATAGATGATAGATAGATAGATAGATAGATAGATAGATGATAGATGATAGATAGTAGATGATAGATAGATGATAGATAGATAGATAGTAGATAGATAGATGATAGATAGATGATAGATTAGATAGATAGATAGATAGATAGATAGATAGATAGATAGATAGATAGATAGATAGTAGATAGATAGATAGATGATAGATAGGTAATAGATACATACACACATGTGTTATTTGGAGATATCACAATATTGCATGGAAATATTCTACTACAGCAAGTTTCCCAAAATGCATTTTCTAAACCAGGGATGTCACCATGAGCATCTCCAGGGAGCTTGTTAGAAATATAAATTATTAGGCCACACCTCAGATGAACGGAATCAGAATTTCTGGGAATGAGACCGAGCCAACCGTATGTACATAATAAACTCTTCATGTGTCTGATGCATGCTCAAGTTTTGAGAAATAAACTGAAAAGAAATAGCCTGAGATAGTGGAAAAATAACTGAACTCTAGAATAAAAAGTACCTAATAGAGAATATTTGCTCTCTTTAAGGAAGTAGTTGATTAAAATTGTTTAAAATCTTGGTCTCTGTGAATCTAACACCTGTGTTAAAATTCTGTCCATCACTTAAGGGCTGTGAAAGCTCAAGCAAGATACTCAATATATTGGCTCTAACTTTTATCCTCTGAAATGAAACGATAAGGGCTTTAATGAATGTTTAATAAGGGCTTACTATATTCTAGTTATTGTATTTTGTTTTTAGTGTTATTGATATTGTATGTTCTTTTAGGCCAAATGCTTCATCTTCTGAGTACTAGTCTCTTGTATGAAAAACAAAACAACAAACAAACAACAACAACAACAAAACAAAACCCCAAACCAAAATGAAATAAAAATGTGGAAAATAATGCCGACTTTGGAAGAACTACTATACAAATCAAATTTGAAAATGCAAGGTGCAGCATTTAAGACTGTGATCCAGACTTGGGTACATAAATAATTCAGGGTGACTTTTTATTTGTTTGAAATTATAATCTTTTAACTTGCTTTTACCTTTTGAATGCTTTCATTGCTAAACATTAACTTCAGTACTTTTTTCACTTTCTCTTTGCTTCAGGGTCAGTTCCTATTTGATAGTCTTCATTTAGCTGTAGAACTGGTCTCTCAAAATGAATATTTCTCAGGCTGAGCTGCTGGCCATCATTGTGTTTTGCCTTCCCCCAGCCAAGACTGCTCCTCTCTCTCTCAAAAAAAAAAAAAAAAAAAAAAAAAAAATCCAATCAGTATGGAAGAGTTTATATAAAAAAAACAAAAACAACTACTTGGTAAAAGGCATTGTTTTTGCTTGTTCAGGCAGAACTTTGATGATTCAATGATTCTTCTCTTTTTCTTCATTTTACATTTCATATGTGATCTATTTTTTCCCCCTTTATTTAAAAAATATATCCAGAACCTGAGCACATCTTACTACATCTACTCTGGCCTGAATGGCCATGATCCTCCCTCACCTGTTTTTTCAACAGCCACCTGACTAATGTCCACCATTTATGCTGCTGTCCTCCTTTGATCATTTACCAACAGAGATGCCAGACTGATCTTCCTAATAAGTAGGCCTTATTCCTCTTTCCTCTCCTTAAAAAACAGTTGTCCCCCATCTTATTCAGAGATAGAATCACAGATTCCCAACTCAGTGCTTTGCAAACGATCTGTGGGGCAAAGAACAATCACCCTCTCCATGCACCCAAGTTTTCATAGACGAATGCTGTTGTAAAATTAATTAATTTTTAAAAATGAGTTCATAGAGATTTTTAAAAAATCAAACCGATAACATGCTTGGAAGTCATGGGAAGGTCAAATAGCCATAAAAATGTTTAAATACTTTTAATATCTGTATTTATCTTGGCACTAATTCATGGATCACTTTTGGAACAGCCCTGTAGTGAGTAATCTGTCCATATTCTTGTTTGGCCTCATTTTCTCCAGCTCTTACCCCTTGCTCGGTCTAACTGCTGTGTGTATCTCTTTCAGAAAAGCAGGCACATTTTTTCTAGACTTTTGCCTTTGCTAATGTCTCCACTTACAGTTTTTCTCCCTGAAGTCTGTATATATAGATCCTCACTTGCTTTATTAAAATGTCAGTTTCTCATCGAAGCTTTTTTCTATTTACCTACCTAAAATCACACTACTCCAAACATTTCCTGCCCCTTGCTTCTCTTCCTCCTTCCCACTTATCATTATTACCATATCAAGTTTTTGCCTACTTATGTTGCTTATTGTCTGTCTCTTCAATCAGAATGTAAACACCATATGGGAAGAAATTTGTGTGTTTGTTCATTGTTGTGCTCACAGTGGCTAGAAATGTGCCTAATACAAAAAAAGGGCTCAATATATTTTCATTGAATAGGTAAGCAATGAATAAGTGATATTATGTTTGTAATAGCATGCAGATCCCTAAAGTGACAATGAGGGGCGCCTGGGTGGCTCAGTTGGTTAAGTGACTGCCTTCAGCTCAGGTCATGATCCTGGAGACCGGAGACTGAGTCCCACATCGGGCTCCCTGCTCGTCGGGAGACCTGCTTCCCCCTCTCTCATTCTCCCTGCTGTGTTCCCTCTCTGGCTGTGTTTCTCTCTGTCAAATAAATAAAATCTATAAATAAATAAATAAATAAATAAATAAATAAATAAATAAATAAATAATAAAGTGACAATGAATGTATGGTAGTTATGAGAATCCTCAGTAGAAAATATACTTTAACAAGATAGGTATAATGAATAGAGTACTTAATAAAGCCAAGGCTCATAGATAACCCCATATAATTTCCCAAATTGCAAAAGAGTATATTAGTTCTAAATTATTTGAATTAATTCACATTATACTAAAAGAGATAGTTAAAATTTAATAGAAACCCTTCAGGAAATAGTAACTCAGACTAGTTTTCAGGAGTGATGTATTCTCATTTTAATTGCAATAAACTGTGTCATTTAGATTTTGTTTGCTCATGGGTTGAATTCCTTTATTAGTTCTTCAGGAAATCACAATTGCTGGATAAGGCTAGTTTGGTATTCCAGTATTTGTCAGATGAAAAAATAAACAAAAGTCAACTAATTCACAAAACTCCTGAACCTGAGTATAACAATCATTTTACTTTTCAAAACCCTTTACTGTTTAGAAAGACTTATATATGTTCCAAAGATTTTTCAAAACATACTTTTCTTAGTTCCCTAAAATTTGTCAACTTCCAAAATGCTCTTTTATAAGTACAAATGAACTAATGAACTGGGGGATCCCTTAATCCAATCTAACTATTTTAAAGAAAAGGAATATGAATTGTGGTAAGGGTATATGGTTAATAAAAAGACAGTTAATGGATAGATTTCTCTTTACTCCCAATCCAGTGTTATTTACATCATACTATAGCACCTCTCATAAAAACTTTGGAAGCAACTGTAAAATAAAAATAGGTAAAATCCCCTTAATTCTAACCTAAAAAGATGATTAAACAGTAAGTCATTAAAAATTACATGTGTATGTTTTAAATATTTGATTTTATTATAAAACAAATAAGTAGCATTTTCTTTGTTGAACATTTGACATGCAGCTAAAGTCTTTGAATATGGATCTGTCCAAGGATAGTAAATTATTTTACCCATAAATGAAGGATTACCAATTTGGATTTTTAAAAAATCAGATGAGAACCTCAAAATTCTCATGAAGTAACCTCAAAATTCTCATGATCATTTAGTAATGTGTCATTCCTATCACTACATTAAAGTAGGCTTTGGGGGCGCCTGGGTGGCTCAGTTGGTTAAGCGACTGCCTTCGGCTCAGGTCATGATTCCGGAGACCTGGGATCGAGTCCCACCTCGGGCTCCCTGCTCGGCGGGAAGCCTGCTTCTCCCTCTCTCACTCTCCCCTCTCGCTTGTGTTCCCTCTCTGGCTGTGTTTCTCTCTGTCAATAAATAAATAAAATCTTTAAAATAAATAAATTAATTAAATAAAGTAGGCTTTGGGGCGCCTGGGTGGCTCAGTTGGTTAAACGACTGCTTTTAACTCAGGTCATGATCCTGGAGACCCGGGATCGAGCCCCACATCGGGCTTCCTGCTCGGCGGGAAGCCTGCTTCTCACTCTTTCTGTCCCTCTGCTTGTGTTCCCTCTCTAGTTGTGTTTCTCTCTGTCAAATAAATAAATAAAATCTTAAGAGGAATCTAAGTTACCACATCATCAGTTTTAGGGTAGTGGGTCAACATAATAAAGGGCAGTAACCTATTGGCCTAAATAATTAGCATTCAATGAGTATCAAAAGGTGTATTTTACAATTGAAATGGGCATCTTTGTTTAGCTATTCAGTTATTTAAAAGGAGTTTAGTAAGAGAACCTCTATAGTACTGATTAACAATACTATGTTTGTGTTTATCTCAGCCATTGAAGTTAAATATTCAAGGAGTGCCCAGATGGTATCTAGAGTATGCATTATATTGGCTCATTGCCACAAGGAAGCAGAGCCGATATCATGGTGGTTGTGATTGAAAGATCACTAATTTTAAGCATGATCATAAAGATACGCCTTTATTAAATACTGACTTTTAGGTAATATATTTTATTATTTGTCCATATACTGTAAAAAGAGCTTATATTCAATCATTTGAATCATTCAATTTGATGCAAGGTGGATGGGCATTTATAAGTTAAACACAGGTATACAAATATATATTTGTGAGAAGTGAAAAAAGAAAACAGTTTATTTTTCCCAGTTAATCATTTACTGTACTTTGTGCATGCTGAAAGAGCTAATTAAGTGTATGTACATCTGTTTATTATTCTTTCATGGTAGACGCTGATGAACACTGAAGAAATGGCAACAAGAGAGGAAGGCAGAAGTAAGTGGGCGATGGTGGGATACTTAGAAATTGAAATTAATAATTGCTTTCCTTCCTTAGTGTTTTCTTTTTTTTTTTTTTTTTTTAAAGATTTTATTTATTTGACAGAGAGAAACACAGCCAGAGAGGGAACACAAGCAAGGGGAGTGAGAGAGGGAGAAGCAGGCTTCCCGCCGAGCAGGGAGCCTGATGTGGGACTCGATTCCAGGTCTCCGGGATCATGACCTGAGCTGAAGGCAGTTGCTTAACCAACTGAGCCACCCAGGCGCCCCCTTAGTGTTTTCTTAACTAAAATTATGTATCATAGGAACATCTGGGTGGATCAGTCAGTTAAGTGTCTGCTTTCAGCTCAGGTCATAATCCCTGTGTCCTGGGATCAAGTCCCTTATCAGTCTCCCTGCTCAGTGGGAAGCCTGCTTCTCCCTCTGATTGCAGCTCCCCACCCCCCTTTTGGGCATGTTCCCTCTGTCTCTCTTTCTGACAAATAAATAAAATCTTTAAAAAAATAAAGTGATGCGTTATGAAAATAAAGAAAAATTATTTATCATATATACATATCTGAAGAATTATGACATAAAAATACATAGTACGTTATTATATTTTATATTACTTAAAGTGAATACCCCCTTGAAATGATTAAGAGACTGTGCTATTTTAATATTTACTCTTATTAAGAAAGCATGCATATAATTTTAATGGGCTCATGGAGTTTTATTTTTAGGTTTTGATTCTATTAAGAGTTTTATTAAAAAAATTCATGATGGTTTTGAAATTTCTTTTCTTTTCAAATTCAGGAAACATGTTATTTTTCTGGAAAGCTTTATCTAGTGCATTCATTATGAATGACAAAACCTAACAGTAGTACTATCAATACCATGATGACTATATTTTCCAAGAAAATAGTTAAAAGGTATTAGTAGTGATGAAAACATGAACTCACTTTGAAAAAAATCCATTTCTGTGGTAACCTAAATGCATAAGATATGACTTTAATAACTAAGGAACACCAACCATGATAAAATTTCTAACTAAACCATGTGATAAACTGGCACAAAGTGCGGCTTCTACAAATAGAATTGCTTTTAGAAAAAGTTCATTGAAAAGATGAATTATCTTTTTTCCCCTAAACACCATCATCATTCTCAGAATAGTGTTTTACTCCTTTTGCAAAATTATACCCAATAATTAAACATTAATAGAACAAAAATGCCAGTTTTGTGAGCTCTCATTTTGCATTCCAGAAGCATTCTACCAAGGACTGAAGAGGAGAATCACAATTCTCCATGAACGACACATTCTCTTCAACACTAGACCAATGTTATTTTTTGAGAACAAAATAATTTAGTTTCTATAGCATTGATACAGCCAAGAATATTAAAATAATCAATGAATAGTGTACTGCTGATTATCATTCATTTTGTCAAGTCCCTAATAGGATAATGTTTATTCTGTGTTTTTTCATGATAAGCCTCTTCTTTATGCTTCTTTGATTTCTCTAACTGAAAGTTGAAAAGCTTTGTAGAGCATCTTGCAAAATGTCCTATTTAATGAAAATGGTTGTACTAAATAAAAAAGTATCTCTTAAACATTGACTCTAAAGTTGGAAAAGGTAACATAAATGAAATTCGTTAAAATAATAAAATATGTTGCATAATGAATCAGCAAGATTTAGTAATAAAAAAGTTAACATATAGACCTCTTTCAAGATTCATGGAAAGAGAAGAAAGTCTTCTGATATGTTGTATTTTAAGAAAATACAAAATGTCAGGGTATGTGAGTACCTCAGTTGGTTAAGCATCTTCTTTTGACTCAGGTTATAATCTCAGAGTCCTGGGATTGAGCCCCACATCAGGCTCCCTGCTCAGCAGTGAGTCTGCTGGTCCTTCTCCCTCTGCCCCTCACCCCCCACAATCACTTTCCTCCTCCTCCTCTTTTTATAAATGTATTAATCCCATAAGAAAGATCTAATGATATAATATTGAAAATTAGTTTTTCAGCATATGAATTTTGAGAGGACATAGACATCAAGTTCATAGAACTTGAGGTATATCATTTAGGTCCAGATTACAAATATATGAACTCTGATTCCGTATTTTTATCATAATATATTTCTTCTTAGAAGCTTTTATATATATTTTTATGACAATTCATAAACACACGCACACATACAAAATACACACACACATGCCTTATGGACTGAATGTCTGTATGCCCTCAAAAATGCCTCTGTTGAAACCCTAATCACCAATGTGATGGTATTTAGAGTCTTGGCCTTTGGGAGGTAAATAGAATATGAATATATATATTCTATTATATCAGTCATGTTGTAGTGAAATTTGGTTTCCTTAAACTAATTTATATGTCTCTGGTGTGGCTCTTATTTTCAGCTTTTATATTTACTCAGATCATCAATCATTATTTTTCTAGAGTTATTTATCTTAAGTTCAACCTTAGAGCTAATTGCTTTGTCCTCGGCCAAGCAATTTTTACTTAGTTTAAACAGCAAACATAAAGCTGAATAAGATTATTGTGAAAGTATTATCTTTTTTAATTCCAAAATATGTATTTCCTAGTTTAACATTTTTGAAATCATGACATATTTTAAAATCAAAATTAAAAAAAAAAAAAAACATGTGCCAGCTACCAGAGGGAAAAATGTTATGCATTTAGCATTGTCCATGCAAACTTAAATTTAGACAAGCCTAGAAGGAATTGTGAATGTCACCTCAGTTAAATTTTTTGCGTTGGTGTTTTCTCTTCTGTTTGAACTATCCCACATTAGACAATGCAAGTAGGGAAAGAGAAAATAGCTAAATCTCAGAATAGATAATGACATATTCAAAATGTCAAAGGTTCATGTAACTGAGAGGCATCTTGTGGAGGATTTTTAGCTGGTCACTAGTTATCTATTTGCAAAAAGCTATTGTTGCTTTCTGACAATTTAATTTCCAATGATACATAAGTCTAAGGTGGAGATGGAGTGGGATGCAGTTTAACCAAGGAATAGCATCATAGGAAACTCATATTCTCCATATGGATTAAAATCGTATTATCTGTTCTAAACATCTAGAACAAGATCTAACCTATGTATTGGGCATTCAAAAAAAAAAGTTACATGTTATTATGACAATTTCATAATTGCATTGGTCATGAGTGAGTTACAGAAAACTTTACAGTTCAGATTGAAAAAAAGCTTAACTAACATTTTAATTTTTGCCTAATATTTGTTGTGCTCTTTTTGTACCCCATGAACTATCTTTAATATTGATATGTATATATAAATACTTTTCATCTTTTCAATACCCTACAAAGCATTATTATTTGCCCTGACCTACAGATAAAGAAATTAATATACAAACGTTAAGAAAACTGTTAATATGCCATAAAGACAAAAATCAAAAAGCTTATCTGGTTGGGGTACCTGGGTGTCCAGTAGTTAAGCATCTGCCTTCAGCTCAGGTCATGATCTCAGAGTCCTGGGATCCAGGCCCACATCAAGCTCCCTCCTGGGCGGGAAACCTGCTTCTTCCTCTCTCACTCCCCCTGCTTGTGTTCCCTCTCTAGCTGTGTCCTGTGTCAAATAAAATAAATAAAATATTAAAAAAAAAAACCTATCTGGTTACAGAATGCATGCTCTTCACCACAATATTTGCCGCTAAATACTTAAGAAAATATATTGTTTTAATGACTACATGTTGTTTTGTCTATCAACCTTCCATTGAGAAAGATTTCCTTCTTTTAGGAAAATGATTCCATGCCCACTCTCATAATATAGATTTCCTCTGAACTTCCGGGAATTCCACATGATCAAGCTGGAATATATACATTCTTTCCTTAGGGTTTTGGTGTGGGTTTTTGTTTTTGTTTTTGTTTTGTTTTGTCTTTTTTGTTTTTTTTGGTTGTTCATTTTACTAAGCAGCTTGATATAGAAACTGAATACGTAGCCCTAATCATTTCTGGCAGCAATGTCTCAAGCTCTGTGAAAGAAGCAAGTCTACCAATTTGCAATAACCTAATATGGAACATATATTTTGACACAAGTATTCCCTACATCAATATGGGAGTGGCTAGAAACAGAGATTCATTCTAAGTATTACAGAAATAAAGGAATTTAACATAGATCTAATGTTAGGCTTACACAAATACATAAAGAACTGGTAGAGTGAAAGTCAAGAAGGAAGATATTCATTTGATGACTTCATTGTGAAATGCTCAAGCAGTTTTTCATAATTTGTTGGGAAAATCCACTACCACCTAAATGGGCATCAGAAAAAGTAGTCTTACAAAGACCAAGAAGCCCCTGTGCTACCACCGTGCACTCTCAAGAAGAATAGCTTTTCTTCTTCCTACCTTCCAAATATTTCAAGAGTTATTCTCAGTGGCAATCTCTAATCTAGAATCATAGAATAAAGGGGGACCTGGTAAATGTAATTTCTGGTCTCTCCTCTGCAATGCAATGCAAAGCAATGCAGACCTTCAAAGTGGGTGATTAACAGGCAAAGTTGACAAATGACAGAATAATGTATTCTTGCCCTGCAAATTGCTTAATTATAGTATACAGTGATTTGGTGTTACAAGAGTAAGATTTGAGCGAGTCAAGAAACAATATGAACTATAGAAATGATGGGGTTTAATGATGATCATTAAGACCCTTTGATAATTTACCGATAAAACTTAATTGCATAATTGCTTGATGACTTCATGTGCAATGGTATTCATCTTAGAATTCCAGTAGCAGGTTTTACTCTAAAGGACATATGAGATTTCTCATTAATTGAAAGTCACTCTACTTCTGGAATACCTTTGAAGACAAAGTAGGATTCCTCCAAAATAAGTATACTGAGATTTCTGAGATCACCAATGTCCTCACAATTTGATGTCCTCTTAATCTTTCAACATCCTTCTTCTTTATGTTTTTTTCCCTTCAGATTAGTACCTTGGTTCATTGATTTATGCTTATATTTATCATCTATTTCCTTTTCCTAAAATTTTTAACAGATCGATACCTTTTCAAATCAAAGATTAATCTGTCTATCTTATAGATACATTATTTCACTCAGAAAACTGTTTACTCTTAGAAAATAAAATCTATTACCTCTGAAATTGTTTCATTAAAATTTTAGTCTCCAAATTCAAGGTCTTCTTTTTTTGAAAAAATATTGTATGTATTTGACAGAGAGAGACACAGCGAGAGATAAAACATAAGCAGAGGGAGTGAGAAAGGGAGAAGCAGGCTTCCCACTGAGTAGGAAGTACAACGAGGGGCTCGATCCCAGGACCCTGGGATCGTGACCTGAGCTGAAGGCAGACACTTAACAACTGAGCCACCCAGGTGCTCCTCAAGATCTTTTTTATGATTCAGTTATTATCCTTTTCTTCGCCCCTGGAATTTCTATCTCTTAATCCCTCCTTCACAAGTCCCATTTCTACTCCTTTCCTCAAATTACCTATCATGGAAGGTAGACTATCTGGAATTACCATTTAAAGAGTTTGGTGAATGAATCCTTTCTCTCACACAAATATCAATTCACCCGGTCATAATTTTGTAAGACAACCTAGAAATTGGCCAAAGAGCATATAACAAAGTACAAAGCATTTATTTAATACAATCTATAGAAACTTGATAAGAACCAAGTGGGAGGCTATATATAGCATTTGAGCCAGGACAACACCTAGCTCCCCCAGTTTCCTATTATAAAAACCAATTCTGGGTGCAGGCAAAACCAAGAGCTGATGAAGCCAGTTCTTCCCAGGTCTGTGTTGTGAAAGAGCCATTTAGGACAGACTCAACAGTGGCTGATGAGCACCGGTCCCCATCTCCCTTAACTCCCTGTTGTGTCTAATTTATTTTGGGTAGGCAGTAGCAGCAATTGCTCATCTCCCCATTTGTGCTATTTCCTATTCAGATGGCTAACAACCAATGGAGGCTAACAGCTCTGTATTACTACTGAAAGTAGACAGCCAGAAGTTTAAAAGGGATATTGGAGAAAGAGATAGTCAAAGAAGGCCCTACTAGTCATCCAGGGAACTAGAAAACTATTGAAATGTCCAAGACTTTCAAGAGTGACCAGAAAGAGTACTCCTGTGGTATTATTATTAGTTTGTAGAGCTAAAAGTGTTACAACTAGTAAGTTTCCTCAACTTTGAAATCAGTTCACAGGCCATGCACAGATCCAATGGTAAGTTTTGAAGACTTAATAGGTCCAGGGCACTTAAGCTCAACTCCTGACCAATAAATGGCTGATCATTAAGCTATGCTAACACAAAAGGGACACCAAGAAAGCCAGATTCAAAATTATAAACAAGGAAAAAAAATCAGAATACGGACATCAAAGGAATCACGAAGCAGAAATAAACTCCACAGAATTAATCCAGATAAACCACTCAACAGAGAAACCAAGAACAAAACAAGTCTTAGAAATAGGATGAGTCAGATTCTAAAGTTGTTTCAATACATTATATAAAATGCTATGTTTTGAACAACAACAAAAAAATGGAGACATGAATAAAAAAAACCCACAAAAACAAACAAAGAAACAAAAAACAGGGAAGTATGACTCATACATATGAGGAGAGAGAAGTATGACTCATACATATGAGGAGAGAGAGGAGAAAAAAACCTTTTCAAGGTTTTCAGGGATCCAGATGTTGGAATTAACAAAGAATACAAAGTAACTTAAAAAAGTGTTCAAAGAAATAAAGCAAATCATGTTTCAGTAATTAAAGGGAAGTAACATGAAAACTTATCAAATAGAGAATATCAGTAAAAAGCTATAAATTACCTTTACAAAGAACCAAATAGAAACTGCAGGGTGACAAAGTCCAAGAAATGAAGTAAAAATTTATTAAAAGGGCTCACCAGTAGATCTGAGCTGGCAGAAGACATAAGTGAACTTAAAATAGATCAATAAAGATTATACAAGCTGAAAAACAGAAAAATAAACAGAGCCTAAGAGAAATGTGGAACACCATTAGGCACATCAACTAATATGTAACGGTAGTGCTAGAAGGAGAGAAGAAAGACAGAAAGGAAAAAATGTTTGAATAAATAATGGCAAAAAAAAATCCCAAATTTCATTAAAAGCATTAACCTACACATTCATAAACCTCAACAAATTGCAAATTGGATAAATACAAAGAGAAACAGAGTTACACATAGTCTTACCACATAGTCTAACAGTTGAAGGCCAAAGAGACTACTTCTCTGCTTTTACCCCTCCACCTTACCCATGTTCTCTCCCTCTCTTTCTCTCTCTCTCTTGCTCTCTCTCAAAATAAATAAATAAGATCTTTTAAAATTAAAAAAAACATTATAATTGAGACTTTGACTCAGGTGTTGGGATCGAACTCCGCATCGGGCTCCCTGCTCAGTGGGAAGCCTGCTTCTCCTTCTCCCACTTCTGCTGTGTTCCCTCTATCACTGTGTTTCTCTCACTGTCAAGTAAATAAATAAAATCTTAAAAAAAAAAAAAAACACAACTTTTAAGGATTCTCTATTCTTGTCCATCTCGCAATTATATTCAGGCATCAGACCTGCTGAACTGATCCCCTAGTTTTTCAAATGTAATTTCTCCATTTTTTTCTTTTTTTTCTCCTTTTCTTCCCCCTTTATTTTCTGAGAAATGGAGCACAAGTTTATTTTTCAAAACTTCTGGTTAAATTTTAAATTTTATAATACTTTTATTTGAAAGGTATCTCTCATTCTCTGATTGTTCCTTTTCTCAGCATCATTTTCATGTCCCCTATAATTGTTGTACTTGACAGAGGTCTGACAAGATTAATGATCCCATTGCTTCATACCTAGTGTTCATCTCCCTGTTAGTCTTTCACTGCTTCTCTCAAGTTATTTTTTCTGTCTGCTGATTTGCTCTTGGTCTTTCAAATGAAAATTTTTTCCTTAATGTCTACTAATTCTTGTTTGTGCATAAACAAAGGTGAGGTATTGCAGAGGTATTTTCGAAGCTCTTAGTCAATGCCACACTGCTCCAAACATGTGACTGTAAAAAAGAGAAAATGGCGGATTTCAGCTCACAGGAATATAATGCTTACAATTTGTAATATTGCTCTTCATTTTTCTCTCTCTATCTTTACTAATGTCTAATTAACACTATCTCAATTTGCCTTGAGTTTATTGTTTCTTAACTGTGTCTGATGGAAAATACAATATAATCTTTTTAATTTTTGTGCATGTATATATGTTTATGAAGAGATGTTATATCTTGAAATTTCCTAAATAACTTAGTGATGCTTTTATTGTATGTAAGAATATATAGGGAGATAGATGTATGTAAAAAATGCATAAAATATAAAGAATATATCAGATTTCTTTGTAATAGTAGTTGTTCGCATAAGACTGACATTTATTCTGATAGTAACCTTAAAAGTTGTAACTAAATAAAGAAGGTAGGTTTGGAGCAAACCTAGATTTTTCTTTACCTGTAAATATTTTGGGGGAAAAGAAGTAAAGTCATTATGACCAATCAGAAAATATTTATTGAATACCTTTAGAGTAAATTTAAGTTTAGCTGAAAGATTTCAAAAGCTTCTTCCAAGTAGAGAATAATTACTTAGAGGAAAATGGGAATCAGACTTCCTTGAACAGCATTATTTTTTTTAAGATTTTATCTATATATTTGCCTGAGAGAGAGAGAGTAATCGAGAGAGCACAAGCAGGGGGAACAGCAGGCAGAAAGAAGAGCAGATGTGGGACTCCATCCCAGGACCCCAAGATTATGACCTGAACCAAAAGCAGACACTTAACCAACTGAGCCACTCAGGTATCCCAAACAGCATTTATTTTTACATGGGCAAACAAATAATTTTATAAAGGACTTCTGTAGGAAAACAAAAGCAGTTTTTTTGTTTGTTTGCTTTGTTTTGTTTTTATTTATTTGACAGAGAGAAACACAGCCAGAGGGGGAACACAAGCAGGGCGAGTGAGAGAGGGAGAAGCAGGCTTCCCGCCAAGCAGGGAGCCCGATGTGGGACTCGATTCTGGGTCTCTGGGATCATGACCTGAGCCGAACGCAGTCGCTTAACCAACTGATCCACCCAGGCCCCCTGAAAAAGCAGTTTTAATTGTATTTTTTATTTATCATAACACGTATCATCCAATGGATCAAATTTATGATAGAAATGTGTTTTTCTTTGATTCACGTTATTAAATGATATTGGAAACCCTGTAGAAGTGAAGTTTCTAATACATGTATGTACATTTCATGGAACTTATACCAAATTTCACTATTCCAGATATCTACAAAGCTATAGTTGCTGTATCTTTAAGAGCATGCTTTTGATCTTATTTATAATTTTATGTAGAGAAATTCATGAGGAATGCAAACTCCTGCAATTTTATAATTGTCTTTATGGGAAAGTATAATCTACTTTACAAGAACTAAATCATGATTCAACTTCTAGGAAAACATTGGGTTATAAATTTAGATTATATATAGATTGAAATTTATGCATACCTTTGATACTGTGTATTTAATTTATGTTTTGTTGTTAAGATATGTAGGCAAGTCTCAATGTACAAATGCTTTGAAATTGACCTCTATTAAAGGTCATGTTAAAAAAAGTGTTGGAGCTATTTGAGCAGACAAACTATCATACACAATTTACTATATAATAACCCTGTCTCGCTGCACTACAGCAATTACATAACATTACATGCAAATTAAGCTATCATCATAGATTTATGTGTTAGCTGCATTTAAGTTTATTGCTCACAAAGTCAAATTCACTTAAAATTCCTGTTGGATTCTTACAATATACATGTTCAGGCACTAATCTTGATTATAAGAAAAAAACCATAATGGTCTTTAGTTCAGCTCACATTAGAATTTGACCTGAATCATGCATTTACACATTAAAAATATCATAATGTATTTTATACTTTGAGAATAATACATGCTGAGTTTCATTTATCTTAAAATTCAAGCAAGAGATAAAACTTGAAAACCGTGTGTGTGTGTGTGTGTGTGTGTGTGTGTGTGTAGGTGCATTATGTCATTACGGACATATTGAACCATAACTTGCAGGAAGAGATATGATATTGTATTTAAAAGCCTATGCAGTTCTTAATGCAGAGGAACCTGATTTTAGCTGCATTAAGCATTGAGCTGCTGACACAGTGAAGGATTACACTGTAATATGGAACAGGATGATTAAATGATGTGCAAACTTCCTATCAGAGTAGCATGCAGGATACTGGAACATATGGTTCCGGATTTTTTTTTCCTCAATAACTACAGATTCTGGCCAGAGATTTTTGTTGATTTGTACAACATCTCTTGATTAGAACCCTCAGCCATCTGCTGTAGGATGGCAATGTCTGAAAATGTCAGCAGAAAGAGCAGAGCTGAAAACTTATTTGTGGAAAGGACTTGAAGCTACCCTAACCATGAGCATGACAAGGGGATCAGCTTCAGTGTGGTCAGGAACTACTTTATATTGAGAGCAGAAAGAGGCTGAAACTGTGGCATAAGGTTTTTCTATAAAAACAAACATAACCACAGACATATATGTTCTCTATTGTTTATAGCTTCCCGGATGCCGATTCTTTGTCAACAATGAGCACTAAAATGCTTTACACTGTAAAATGTGAAAATTGTCTGAAATTGTCTGACATAAAGAAAACAAATAATTATTTAAATTTTTATGAGAGAGGAAACCTGCATGCAATAATATTATTCACTATATCATGGTTTTAATCCTTTGCAGGACATTCCACAATACTTAATCTAGTTTCAATAAGCAATATGGTGCCAGGTTTCATATACGACTTTCTGTTATTTGCACTGTTTGTTCAGCTGATGATATCTCTTTCTCTGTCGCCTAATTGTTCACGTTTATATTTCAACACAGTGCACATACAGTTTTTCTCCCACTTCTAAATCCACCTTTTTATATTCCTTTTATTAATAGCACTTATTTGCATTTCCCAAAATATATAAATTTCCACAAATATTTCACTCTCTACTACATTCTTGTCAGTTGGCAATTCCATTCACCTCTTCATG
The DNA here is from genome assembly GCA_004023965.1 of Spilogale gracilis. NCBI lineage: Eukaryota > Metazoa > Chordata > Mammalia > Carnivora > Mephitidae > Spilogale > Spilogale gracilis. The sequence continues at coordinate 82,212 of PITA01003801.1, read as the reverse complement.
ATTTCAAGTACTACAGTTATACACTGTAACTCTAAGAATTCTCTCTCAAAGTTGATAATCCAGTTGTCATCAGTAGTTTGGCTATATCAGCATAACCTAAAAATACAGACACTACAAAAATACACCCATCAGTCCTCCCCAAAACGTTTTCCAGTTAACTAACTAAAGCACTAACTCTAAAAACAACCACAAAATACCTTAGCCTTCCTTTCTGAATTTCCCATTTTAATAAAATATATGTTAATGTTATTCTTCCTGGAAGAACTTAAAATATAATGGCTCAAGAGCTGTAAGTACATGTAAAACACATATACAGACATGCTGTTAATGCTAATATCAGTACCGATTTCAAGGCACGCAGGCCAAGTACATGGTGTAATTGGTCTAGGTTTCACTTGGTTTAGACAGGAAATAAATTGGAGGGAAGACACTGTTGTATTAACATCCTAAATGAATCGGTCAGTCTCCAAAATAAGTGGTGCATCAGTACTCGAGCTAAGCCAGGTAATCCAAATTAATACATTAAACAACAACAACAACAAAAATAATTAAGCACATAATAAATTTGAACAGTATGTGTCAAATCCATAAGTAACTCTTTCCTATTACTCGTGCATCCAACGGGATGGGAAAAGCACACAAGCTTTCCCCTCAGAGAACTAACTGGGAGGAAAACTTCTTCTTTTTCTCCACCCTTTATTCACCCATGATGGAGAACTAACATCTGACATTTGGATCCAGACAGGAAGTTGCTATTCAAGCATGGCTCTCACCTTTTGAGTCTTGAATCTCTGCCATGTACTTGCTTGCCTGCAACTGAAGCAGCCATTTTTCTCAAATCTTGTTTTCATATTGTGTCCACACCGGGTCAAGGCAACCTAAATCCTGAATTCCACAATTGGACTGACTGTAGTCCCGTCTAATATTCGGGACTAATATTCTTCAAATGAATAAACGCTATGGCATTGGGAGGGCAAATGAAGGATATTCACTATAAACATATTTTACTATAAAGAACTGGATTCATAGAGAAATAGAATGAAATCCCCACACCAACAACAGGTCCTAGCTTTGATCAGTAATACAGGCTTGAAAAACAATCAAGGAAATCATATTTTGAAGAATGCAAAAGAAAATCTTTGTGATATTAAGGCAAATATTTTTCAAAGAAAGCAATAAGCATATTGCAATAGAAACCATAGTAGAAGGAAGTTCAACAAATTAAAGTATTTTAAATCAAAAGGGGCACCTGGGTGGCTCAGCCAATTAAGCATCTGCCATGATCCCAGTGTCCTGGAATAACAAACCCAGCAGAGAACTCCCTGCTTAGCAATGAGTCTGTTTTTCCCTTTCCCTCTGTCCTTTTGCCTGCTCTCTCTCTCTCTCTCAAATCAATAAATAAAATGTAAATTTAAAAATAAAATATTTTACACAATGGAAGGTATTATTAAGAAGGCAAGTACACTTGGAAAAAAAATCTTTGAAAACATTTATCTGACAAAGAGCTTAAATTCAGACTAGATGCAGAAATCTTACAATTCAATGAACAGAAGACAAACAATCAAATTTTTAAAAAGATACTACTGGAACATAAACTTTCAAAGTAAAAAAATATATATATATACACACACATATATATGTACACACACACACACGCAGCTAATAAGAACAGGAAACATGCTCAACATCAATATTCATGAGAAAAATGCAGATTAAAACAACAATGAAATACCAGTATACACTCACCAGAATGGTTAAAGACTAATATATCAACTGCAGGTGAGCATATGAACCAATTGGAAATTTTGTGGATTAATGATGTGAACACAGAGTGACATAGCCACTTTGGAGAGCAGTATGTCAATTTCTTATAAAGGTGAACATATGTTTGCCATATTTCCAGCAATCCCCTTCCTAGATATTTACCCAAGAAAAATGGAATAATTTGCCAACACAAAGATGTGGACTTGCCATAGCCAAACCTGGAAGCAAGCATATGTACCCATAAGTGGTAAATGGATAAACAAATTCTAGCATAGCCATTCAATGGATAATACTCAGAAATAAAGGGAAATACAATAACAATACATGTAACATGAATAAATTTCAGAATAGTATTCCAAGTGAAGAGCTAAGCACAAAAATGATATACTATATGATTCCAAAAAATATGCAGTTCTGGGGCACCTGGGTGGCTCAGTTGGTTAAGCAACTGCCTTCGGCTCAGGTCATGATCCCGGAGACCCGGGATCGAGTCCCACATCGGGCTCCCTGCTCGGCGGGAAGCCTGCTTCTCCCTCTCTCACTCCCCTGCTTGTGTTCCCTCTCTGGCTGTGTTCCTCTCTGGCAAATAAATAAATTTTTTTTTAAAAAAAATGCAATTCTAAAAAAGCAATTATTACAGTGACTGAAGGCAGATCTAAGAGATCAAAGAGTGCCCAGAGCCAGGGTTGGGTACAGCAGAAAACTTTACCATGAGAAAAAGGCTCTATTGTGATTGTACAACTGTAAAAAATTACACAAGTTTACTCCTGAAATTGTACACCCCCAAAAATTAACTTCTGTGAATGAATGAAACAGAAATACATAATTAGATAAACAAAGAGCAGGGCATATATCTAATAAACTACCCCTGGATAATAATACTAAATTGACTTGAAGCATGGATTTTAGAAAACAGAAATTATAAACTATAAAAGTTCAAGACAACTATAGTTAATTAAAATAGATTGTCTTAATCTGTGGTACTATTACCTTCAGAGGACCATTGGCAAAGTCTGTAGACATTTTTGATTGTTACAAGTATAGGAAGCTTAAAAAATACCCCACAATGACCATGACAGTCCCCTATAACAAAGAACCAGGTGGCCTCAAACTGCTAATAGTGTTACAGGGGAAAAGTCTTGTTCTAAACAATTGCTGTGGTGGGAATGCAAACTGGCACAGCCACTCTGGAAAACAGTATGGAGGTTCCTCAAAAAGTTGAAAATAGAGCTACCCTACAACCCAGCATTGGACAACTAGGTACTTACCCCCAAAATACAAAGGTAGTGATCTGAAGGGGCAGCTGTACCCCAACGCTTATAGCAGCAATGTCCATCATAGCCAAACTGTGGAAAGAGCCCAGACGTCCAACAACAGATGAATGGATAAAGGAGATTTTATATATATATATATAAAACTGAATACTACTCAGCCATTAAAAAAAAATGCAGGGGCGCCTGGGTGGCTCAGTTGGTTAAGCGACTGCCTTCGGCTCGGGTTATGATCCTGGAGACCGGGGATCGAGCCCCACATGGGGCTCCCTGCTTGGCGGGAAGTCTGCTTCTCCCTCTCTCAGTCCCTCTGCTTGTGTTCCCTCTCTTGCTGTGTTTCTCTCTGTCAAATAAATAAATAAAATCTTTTAAAAAAATGCAATCTTGCCATTTGCAACAACATGGATAAACATGGATAGAACTAGAGGATATTATGCTAAGAGAAATAAGTCAATCAGAGAAAGACAACTATCCTATGATCTCTCTCTTATGTGAAATTTAAGAAACATAACAGAGGCTTATAGGGGAAGAGAGAAAAATAAAACAAGACAAAATCAGAGAAGGAGAAAGACTATAAGAGACTTAATCATAGGAAAACAAACTGAGAGGTTTGTTGGAGGAAAAAGGGGTTGGCAAATGGGGTAACTGGGTGATCGACATTAAGGAGGGCATGTGATGTAATGAGCACTGGGTATTACATAAGACTGATAAATCACAAACCTGTACTTCTGAAACAAACAATACATTATATGTTAATTAACTGAATTTAAATAATAAATAAATAATCAAATAATAAGTGCTGTGGAATCAGTTTTGAAGCAGTAGGCACATGTAAAACAAAAAAACAAGAGAAACACAGTTAAAAAAATTATAAGTGCTTGAAGAAAGAACATTTGGAAGATCTGAAGTAAAAACATTTAATTGCACATCTTAAACAATCTAAGATCGAATTCAGTTGATAATTTCAGTTTTAAAACTGGTAATGATAAGTATAGGCTTGATTTATCTGAAAAAATTAAAAGTGAACACTACTTGAAGCAGAACACTAGGCATTATCATTGTATCATAATAATGGAGAAAAGAACATTTTTTTTAAAAATGGAGATACAGAGGAAATACCTAGGACGAAACAAATTTTAAAAAAGATACCATAAAGGCACCTGGGTGGCTCAGTCCATGAAGGGTCTGCCCTTGGCTCAGGGAATGATTTCAGGGTCCTGGGATATAGCCTCATGGCAGGCTCCCAGCTCAGCAGGCAGTCTGCTTCTCCCTCTCCTTCTGCCCCTCCCCTCAGCTTGTGCTCTCTCTCTGTCTCTCATATAAATAAATAGAATATTTGAAAAAATAATAAAAAATACCATACAGAAGGAAAGCAAAGAAACAATGTATCTAGTCTATAAATACAGTTAAAAACAAATTCATATACATCTTATTTGCAGACAAATTAAAATAAAAATTATAGGAAATTGTTAAATTCAAAGTAAAGCCCAAAATCAACCAAATGAAAACCAAAAGAGATCAAGGACCAATATATATATATCAGCCATGTGTTTGTAACACAATTGAAGAAAGCACCAGTACAAAAAGAGTGATGTTTTATGAAGATAAAGTCTTTGAAATCTGCAATGCTACTGAGTGTGGTGCATAGACAATGAATCTAGGAACACTAAAAAAAAAATAAATATAAATAAATAAATAAATAAAATAAAACAAAATAAATCATTAAAAATAAAATAAAATGAAATATGCAATACTGGTGTATTTATAATAATCACTTAGATGCAAATAAAAGAGAAACATCTAGCTATACTCAGAATGCTTTATTCTTCTTTTAATCTTTGTTCTGGGAAGCTAAATGAAAATGAGGTTATCAACAGTTTTAATTATGTATGTGTATATTCACATGGATCTCTCTTCATTAACATATTTTTCAATATCAGACATCTCTGCAAGAGAAGGTAGTCTCCTTTTATGTTCCTAGAACATTACAATTTTTTTCACATATTAAGTAAATAAAATCTTAATTAATAAAAACAATACTTTAATAGGCTAAATTTTCAGAATATAATGGCATTGAGGTAAAAGAATAGCAAATAATGACAACAAAAGATTATGCAATACCCTAAATTTAAGAATAAAAGTAAACTTTTTTTTAAAGATTTACTTACTTATTTGACAAAGAGAGATCACAAGTAGGCAGAGAGGCATGGAGAGAGAGAGAAGGAAGTAGGCTCCCTGCCTAGCTGAGAGCGCCAAGTGGGCTGAGATCATGACCCAAGCTGAGCGGAAGGCAGAGGCTTTACCCGCTGAGCCACCCAGGAGCCCAAAAGTAAACTTTTAAAGTAAGCTTTTCATCAAAGGAAAAATCAAGAGAAATAGCAAATTACATAAAAATAATGAAAATTTGATAAATAAATTTCAAAATCAACAAATTAATGGAAAAAGATAAAGTGAGATGCAAACATAAGCTTTCAATCATTCCAATATTAAAAGAAAATGAATATAAGTTAACTGTTTAAATCTAATTTTTTTAACAAAATAAAGCCTATAAAAGTAATTTAAGCTAAACCTAAAAATTTTTATATGACTGGTTAACTAAACATAAATCAAGAAATGCAAGCATTAAACAAAACAAAGCAAAGGAAATAAAGATAAATTATAAAATGTAGATTGCCACAATGATAATCTGAAGAAAACTGAAATCAATTAATAAATGTAAAAATCATTAACACAACCTAACTGTGGAGAGGCTAACTAAAGCAAAAAATAGAACAAATAAAAAAAAAATTACACAATATTAAAAAAATGTGTTTTACAAGACCACAGCTCTAAAGACTAAAATCTTAAGATAGATTCATACCTAAATTGTGTGCCAATAAGTAACAAAAATAAATGCAGTATTTACTAGGAAATTATACATTTTCAAAACCAATTCCGAAAAAAGAAAAATATGAAACCACACATAGTGAAAGAAAATTATGTATTTTCAAAGTAAGTGTCATGAAAAGCTAATTTACTAAGAAATCTTTCAGGTAAAGACTATTAAATTTTCACAAAATAGATTAATTTTATATTAACTAAATGGATTTCTTTTCATTTGTGTCTGCCATTTTGACTTGAGCATGTTTACTGAAAATATACCACATATTCTTCAAAATGTCTTTTATTTTTGTGAATATATATATTTTGATTTTTGTTACATAACTATTGTAAGATTTGAGAGACTGTTAATCTCTTTAACCAATTATGTTTATTGATTAGCTTTTTTAATATCTCTTTTTTTTTTCATTATAAAACGTCAACTATAATTATGTTAGCAAGCATGTCATTTTATTTTTTTGGCCAGGGCATTTACCTGTTTGAGTTTTCTAGAACAATTTTACCATTGTTTTATTTTACCATTTTCAATTTTAGTGGTTATACTTTTGATTTTATATTAAATATTTACCTCTGAACTGGAATAAGTAATATTTTGTTTTATTTTTTAGGAAATAACAAAATTCAAGGTTTGTCTATTACTATATAATATTGTTTTCTTTTTCTTCCAGATTACATGACGTTGACCAAATACAAGGCAAATTTCAGTGCAAAAATTAAATCACAGCATAGGGAGACCTTTATTGCTAGTCAGTGCTGAATTGCTGATCTAGGTTTCTCACCCTGCCTCTGGAACCCTAACAGTAGATAAAGTACAACGGTTGTCAGGTATTGAACAATAGACTGCAGAGAGCCAAAATCCTTAGAAAAGAAACACACACAGAGCAACTTTATCTTCACACTGGCTCTCTGCCTTCCAACAGTTTTCAGTCTCCTGCTCAGGGAACATAGGAGATAGAACTCAAGCTGGTAACATTCCATTGAATTGGGGAGGTAGATAATGGAGTACACAGCTGCTGAAGCAACAACACTCTAAAGAGCAGGGCACTTACTATTAGAACAGGAAATGTAAAGGTAGGATCCAATAAATACCTGCTGCAAGGACGCAGGGCAAGACACGGGCGGGGGGGAGGAGGGGGAGTTGTCCTAGCAGAAAATGCATACTATAAGGTCCAGAGAACACAGTTAACAGGGATTGTGTAGGGCTCCCGGACATTAAAGGTACAGACATGTAGAGTGAAGTGATCTAAATGCCAAAGGCATTTATTTTAGGAATTAGAAAAGCCACTGGGGAGTTCAGCTCCTGATTGAAAACATATCTGTGATCTGACAGGCCCAGCAATAGGTGATTACAGAAGCCTAGACTGGAAGGCCTTGCAGGGCAGGAGGCCCAGGGAGCTGCCCTCCCCACACAGATTTAGGGCACAACTAATCCCTCACAGTCTCTGAGGGAAAGGCAGTCAAGGACTAAGGCCCTTTGGCCAGTCGTTCTTTTCTTTGTGTATTTGCATTCTGAGCCCCAGGGTAGCCAAATGAGAAAAACAAAATAAACCTCTGCTACAGCATCAAAACTTATTTAAGCTTAATTTAAAATGAATCTGAACTAAAATGTAAAAGATATAAATATGAAATTCTGGAACAAAATGTATGAGAACTTTTTCATGAATTTGAGGTAGGCAAGTTTCTTAGACTCAAAAGTTGCTAACGATAAGAGTAACAATCCTAATTTGTATTCTTTAGAGTATTTTGCATTTAAAATGTTAGCACTAAGAAACTTAAAACACAGACTAGAAGAAAATCTTACATATATATGAAAATTACATATAATGTGTGTCTGTGGGGGTGTGTAGTATGTAGATTATATAAGTAAGTAAGAATAATCAAGAAGACTAACCCCAACTAAAAATAATTGTAACAGATTTCAGTGGACCTATAAAATATATGAATGGCTAATATGTATACAGTAAAAGATGTTCGAAATAATTAGGCAACAGAGAAATGAAAGTTGAAACTACTGTGTGCAATACATACATACCTACTAGAATGGAAAATGTTAAAAAGGCAACATCAAGTGTTGGCAACTATATAGAGCAAATGAAAGTCTTATATGAGGCCGTGGGAATATAAAATGGCACAGTCACTGAGGGAAAATGGTTTGGCGTTAAAAATACAAAACCAAACCAAAAAAAGAAAAAGAAAAAGAAAAAACTTCAATGTATGACCCAATAATTCCACTCTTAGATACATTTCCCAACAGAAATGAAACTAACATGTCCAAAAACATTATACATAAAAGTCTGTAGCAGTTTCATTCATAATACTCAAATTGTAAATAATTGAAATGTCTATCAACAGAAGAATAGATACACATATTTTGGAAAATATATGAGATGGAGTACTGTTCTGGTGCACCTGGGTGGCCCAGTTGGTTAAATGCAGGACTCCTGAATACAGCTCAGGTTGTGATCTCAGGGTTGTGGGATGGAGCCCCAGGTCAGGCCCCATGCTCAGTCGGAGGCTACTTGAGATTTCTCTCCCTCTCCCCCTTCCCATACTTACTCTGTCTTTCCAAGTAAAATAAATCTTAAAAAAAAATCTGAAATAAAAATTTAAAAAAAACTGATGCACACAGTGTCATGGAATAATCTCAGTTATATTGAGTTAAAATAGGCGCATAAAGAAAATACCCATAGGATTCTTTTATTCCATGAAATTTGAGAATGGACCTTGTGGTTGGGAGGGATATTGACTGCAGAAAGCATTAGGGAAGTATCTGAGGATATGGAAATATTTACTTTATAAGGATGGCAATTACATGGGTCTCTGTATTTGTCATATCTCATTTCATTTTGCCTCACAAATCTATGCATTCAGTAATCAAAAATATACTGAAATAAAGTTTATGTACACATGTGTCTAAAATGCAAAATCAGAAAAACAAGCTGACAATAATCTTTGTCTCATATTTGGCCTCATATTATAAGGCCAGGCATGATTCTGAAAATTCCTGAAAACAAAATAAAAATTTTAGACCAGTTTCACATTGCCAGATGTAGAAGTTTATTCTTCCTTGTGTCTTGCCTTTAGGTGGTTTGAATTAAAATTGCTCATGGATAGAATGAATCCAATTATCTTTGGGTTCTATAATCAATTTATTCACAACAATAATCTCAGTGAAACATCAATTAACACTGAAAATATCCTAAAACAACACTAAAAACCAATATTTGATAATAGACCAGAAAAATTATCAACATAAAAAGAATGAGATGACTTTATTAACACAAAATTTTTAAATATATGATAGAGCAAATATAATTAGAATAATATGATTCAGTGGCAAACATACACAAATATATCATTAGTCAAAAGGAGTTCTGAGACAAATTTAATTAAGTTTTCATGGTAGTGGATAATAAATACACCATCTTAAGCCTGATGTATGAACAAGTTTGGAGACAATAAAACTCAATTATTTTCTTATTAAACACTCTAAATAATTTCAAATGAAACAAATACATATAAAATGACCCATATACAGACTAAAATAAAATTGATATTACTTATCTAATTTGAGGATGTGGTAAGATACACTGTCGAGAGCACAAATTGTAAAAAAAAATGTCAAGATACATCTATATAACTTCATAAATTAAACTTAAAAAATAAAATAAAGGCAGTGAGAGAAGAGTTAAAAAATTCAATACAAATGATCAATAGGGATGGAAAGGATATAAAAATTCTAAAATCATTTGTAATCAATAAAATTAAAATTATATTAGGAATGTTTGTATAAGTTATGAATTTGTCAAAAACGAACTGAGAAAAATAGTGTAAAAAGTAGTGTCCTCCATATGTTTCCATTTAAGTTAGTACTGTTTCTGGAGAAAAAGATAGTATAAAAAATAAATCCCACTATAATGCAATAATCTTGTTTCTGGAATTATTGTCTAAGAAAATAATTGTGTATGTAAAGAATATGTTCATGAAAGATTTTTACAATGACATTTGCAGTGGTAATCAAAACTCAAAGATTTGAGTTGGTGACAGTTTAAATGCCCATAATTCATCACTATGAGGCCTTTCATTTGATGGAACGAAACTATTCACATTAAAATACCACATTAAAACTGATTATATAACAAAGGATACAATCAGAATTCATGCAAATGTTTAGAAAATAAATTCTGTGAACAAAAAGGGCAGAAAATGTTTGTTCTTTAGATCCTAAAATGTATATGGTCTTTTTGTTTGTAAATTTAAAAAAAACAAAACACTAATGAACATAGCATGCAAGATTAGGCTTAATAAAAATAACACACTGATTTTTAAAACTAATTTTTAATGAGAAATACAATATATATACAATATACAATGCCCACAGATGAATATTGTACATTATAAGGAAAAAGCAAATGATTTCACATGAATTTATTAGAATTTTTCTTTTAATATTTTATTTATTTATTTGCGAGAGAGAGCACAAAGGGGAAATAAGTGGGAGAAACAGGCTCCTGGCTGACCAGAGAGCCTGACATGGGGTTGGATCCCAGGATTCTGAAATCATGACCTGAGTGGCAGGCAGACGCCCAACTGACTGAGCCACCCAGGCAACCTCTTAGGAACTTTTAACACAGTGAAGCGTCCATCTTTTTGAGAGTGTATACAGTTATATTAAAAGGAAAAACTTGTATCTCATCCCTGAACTTGATGGCTTAATACAACAAAATTTTATAAAGTTTTTGTTATATTGTTTTACTTAGTCTATAAAATAAATCATTTAAATGTGATACAGTACAATCATCAGAAATTACTATCAACAATTATATGCCAATAAGTTTAACAACCTAGAAGATATGGATACATTCCTGGAAACCTATAAACTTCCAAGACTGAAACAGGAAGAAATTGACAATCTGAATAGACCTATAACTAGTAACGAGATTGAAGCAGTGATCAAAAACCTCCCAAAAAACAAGAGCCCAGGACCAGACGGATTCCCTGGGGAATTCTACCAAACATTTAACTGATTTGGGGTCATGCGACCTTGTCTGTGCCCAGGGAGTCTGTGGTGACCCCCACGCAGGAGGGAGCTCACTTGAGAGGACTTCCCAAAATCGGGTCACCTGGCCTTCCCCTATCTTGCTCCCCCACCTCCCATTTATAGGTTATTAACTCGTTTTTAGGTGCTATAATTGATTAAATTGGTGTGTATGTGTGATTTAAAGATAAGTTGTATACATTGATGTGTTCTACTAGAACTCATACAATAATTCGGTAATGTGGCAGGATACAAAATCAACACACAGAAATCAGTTGCGTTCTTATACACTAACAATCAAAATTATAGAAAGGGAAATCAGAGAATCGATTCCGTTTACTATAGCACCGAAATCCATAAGATACTTAGGAATAAACCAAACCAAAGAAGTTAAGGATCTGTACTCAAGGAACTACAGAACACTCATGAAAGAAATTGAAGAAGACACAAAAAGATGGAAGAGCATTCCATGCTCATGGATAGGATGAATAAACATTGTTAAAATGTCTATACTGACCAGAGTGATCTATACTTTCAATGCCATTCCAATCAAAATTCCACCAACTTCTTCAAAGCATTGGAACAAACAATCCTAAAATTTATATGGAACCAAAAAAGGCCCCTAATCGCTAAGGAATTGCTGAAGAAGAAAAACAAAGCTGAGGGCATCACATTACCTGACTTCAGACTTAATTACAAAGCTCTGATCACCAAGACAGCATGGTACTGGCACAAAAACAGACAAATAGACCAATGGAACAGAGTAGAGAGTCCAGATATGGAACCACAAATTTATGGTCAAATCATCTTTGACAAATCAGGAAAATATATCCAGTGGAAAAAAGACAGTCTCTTCAATAAATGATGCTGGGAAATTGGACAGCTACGTACAGAAGAATGAAACTAAACCATTCTCTTACACCACACACAAAGGCAAATTCGAAATGGATGAAAGACCTCAATGTGAGGCAGGAATCCATCAAAATCCTGGAAGAGAACCTAGGCAGTAACCTCTTTGACATTGGCCACAGCAACTTCTTTCAAGACACATCTCCAAAGGCAAAGGAGACAAAAGTGAAAATGAACTTTTGGGACTTCATCAAAATAAAAAGCTTCTGTACAGCAAAGGAAATAATCAACAAAACAAAGAGGCAACCCACAGAATGGGAGAGGTTATTTGCAAATGACACTACAGACAAAGGGCTGATATCCAAGATCTATAAAGAACTACTCAAACTCAACATCCAAAAAGAAGATGAACACATCAAAAAATGGGCAAGAGACATGAAGAGGCACTTCTCCATAGAAGATATACAAATGGCTAACAGACACATGAAAAAATGTTCAGCGTCACTAGCTATCAGGGAAATTCAGATCAAAACCACACTGAGATACCACCTTTCACCAGTCAGAATGGCCAAAATTAACAAGACAGGAAACAACAAGTGTTGGAGAGGTTGCAGAGAAAGGCAAACCCTCTTACACTGTTGGTGGGAATGCAAGTTGGTGCAGCCACTTTAGAAAACAGTTTGGAGATTCCTTAAAAAATTAAAAACAGAGCTATTCTATGACCCTACAATTGCACTACTGGGTATTTACCCCAAAGATACAGATGTAGTGAAAAGAAGGGCCGTATGTACCCCAATGTTCATCGCAGCAATGGCCACAATTGCCAAACTGTAGAAAGAGCCAAGGTGCCCTTCAACAGAGGAATGGGTAAAGAAGATGCAGTCCCTATATACAATGGAGTACTAAGCCTCCATCAGAAAGGATGAATATCCAACTTTTGTAGCAACATGGACTGGATTGGAAGAGATTATGCTGAGTGAAATTAGCCAAGTAGAAAAAGTCAAGTATCACATGGTTTCACTTACATGTGGTGCATAAGGAGTAATATAGAGGACAGTAGGAGAAGGAAAGGAAATGGGAAGTGGGGTAATTTGGGGAGAGAAATGAAACATGAGAGACTTTGGACACAGAAACCAACTGAGGGACTTGGAGGGAGAGGGTTGGGCGAATGGGAGAGCCTGGTGGAGGGTACTGAGGGCACGTATTGCATGGAGCACTGAGTGTGGGGCATAAAGAATGAATCTTGGCTGGGGAACCTGGGTGGCTTAGTTGGTTGAACAACTGCCTTCGGCTCAGGTCATGATCCCGGAGACCTGGGATCGAGTCCCGCATCGGGCTCCCTGCTCAGCGGAAAGCCTGCTTTTCCCTCTCTCACTCCCCCTGCTTATGTTCCCTCTCTGACTGTGTTTCTCTTTGTTAAATAAATAAAATCTTAAAAAAAAAAAGAATGAATCTTGGAATACTGAAAAAATAAAATAAATTTAAAGTAAAAAAAAAACAAAAATGAAAGTTAATGTTTTAAGTTGTTCATTATGGATAACTTTAAACTGATTTTATGCCAATTCAGACAAACAGGGACTGAAGTTTATCTTTGTACTGTTTTTTTTGGTCAGGAAAATAATTTAAAAATAAAATTGGTAAGAAAATTAATAATGTAAATAATATATGAGAGAGGAAATGTTCTACTTAAGGAAATGATCTCTTTTCAATTAAATTGGAAACAACCTTTTGCATACCAATTTTAATAACAAATGAGGCACTTTGTTCATTAAATAAGGTTTTGCAGGATTTCTACTTGGCAGTGTTTGTACATTAGTTTTAATTGCTGGATGCCCTGGGAATGGCTGAAACTCTTTAAAATAATCTACATTTCAGATTATTAAAATGCTTCCTCTAGTTGGGCTGAATTAATGATATGCCATCATGTTTATATTAGTGATCCATAAATATTTCTCTTTTCTATATATAGGCAAATCTCTCTCTAGACACTTGCTAGAAGGACTGGTTTTCAGTGTAAAGTGGTGACTTCACTGTCATTGAAAAAGTGAAAGAAAATACAAAATGACATAACAAGTAAGGGAGCAAAAGACTATGACACTAAGGTTCTCTTATTTTGGGATTTTATTATTAAATAAAACTCAGGTGGCACAATTACTGAATTCAACAATATTGTTTGAAAGTTTAGTTTTTACCCCAATTATTTTGCTGTAGTGAGACACCACTCTCCTGAATATAAATAATATACCCATGTCACAGGTGTCCAAAATATCTCATAACAAATTCAGGAAAGCCTTTGTACCATTATTGCCTCCTTAAGTAAATGCAATAACTTATAATCCCCTCAGAGGTACCTCCCATAACAAAGAAAGCTTTGTAGCTCCCTGAGATGTTACTGTAGGAGAGTTACTATGTTCAGAAAGATGTACTCTTCCTCTTTTAACTATCTCACTTTGCATTACATTTTTGCCTCTGGGTCAAGAATGAGAACTTGTGATTGAAAGAAAAAATAACTTGGGAAATGGCCCTGTCAGTCACACCATTTGTGAATATTAATAATGGTGATAATGATAAATATATTTTAGAGTACTTTTCTCTCTAAAAGTGCACAGCACGTATGAAGGTCAAGAACAGAGAATTATGCTCTTACTTTAATGCAAGACTAGGGTGGTAGAATGTGGAAAATATATTTACATGAAAGACCACTTTTCTCAATGATTGACAATGGTTTCATAAAAGCTGTGTGCCAATGTTAGAATGACTACTTATCTGAAGAACACAAACAGTAAAGGTTCTGGAATCCATTTGCCCACATCCGTGTTGTGTGTTTGTGTGGTATGAACCAATAAAATAGAGTCTCTAAATAAATGAAGCCAGCATGATATGATGCATTCAACCAGGTCAGCTTACTGCATTTTAAAGAGATACACTTTCCCCATGACAGAGTGATAGTGTTTTAGTTAGCATAGACTGGATTCAAGGAAAAAATCAGAGCCTTCATGCTTATATTTAGATGGATAAAATATCATTGAATATTTATAGTCTAGTTACATTCAAGTTAAACCTATACTTATTCTACGAGATTATCATGAAGATGGGTTATTTCTTGACAATTTGAGAAGTGAGAAGAGCTTCTTTGTAATATTTTTAAATAAATATAATAATCCAAGGACTCAAGTTCTCATCTTGCCTAAAAATATGAATGTGTTATAAGAAATTATTTTGGTTATATCTGTTATAAAGAAGCAGTGTTTATTCTTTTTTAAAAGATTTTATTTATTTATTTGACTGAGATAAAGAGAGAGCACAAGTAGGCAGAGCAGAAGGCAGAGGGAGAGGGAGAAGCAGGCTCCCCACTGAGCAGAGAGTCTGATGCAGGGCTCAATCCCAGGACCCTGAGATCATAAGCTGAGCCAAAGGCAGCCGCTTAACTGACTGAGCCACCGAAGTACCCCAAGAAGCAGCATTTATTCAATTACAAGTACAAACCATTTTGTCAAAACAAAACTGACTTTATCAAACATTTGTATGATCATCTGTTGATGTTGACCACACTACTAAATTAAACATAACTACTATTTTTTAAGTATAGCTCTTTAAAAGAAAGCATATGGGTAACTTATTTTACAAGTCAAAAAGATAATTTATACTCACTACATATTTGAAGACAGTGCAAGACTCCACTATTACTTGACCTTAGATATTGGGGTGATAAAAATCTAAATGTTCTTATGTATTGAGAAAATTTGTGTTCATATTTTCTTGTATCTTAACCCAAGTCCTATAGAAAACCTGACAAGAACCTGGAGTAGTAACACCTAACTGGGTGCAATCCCAAGGCAGAGACAGTGAGGGAAAGTGTCATGGGGCAGGCAAGAATGAGAAGTAATACAGAGTATACGTTATTAAACTGGCTGCCACACCGCATAAAGAGTAATGACTGGTCACCGAGCCACATGAGATGTCTCTGAGCAGTCTCTACAGTAACTATAGAAACTCTGCAATTTGGACTAGTCTATTAGAAGAGAGAATGGGGGAAGAAAATTCAGTTTTCTTCACTACTGCTACCTCTTCCCATTGGTCAGAATTTGCCTTATAAGGAATTAACATCGAACTTTTGAGGTCCCTTTTCTGGTCCCTTAGGCAACTCTTATGATATCTTGGTCCTGTACTCTGAAAAATGGTGCTAAATATATGTCCAGAATTCACTGAAGGAGCCAGGACTCCAGATATTGGCCTTAAGAGACAGAACCTTGAAGGTCTAGGGTGTTGATCTCCATGGGAGCTACTGGGATTGAGCATGGGCCAAGATCCCAGGAAACAGGTAACATTTAGAAAATAAGATGCAGTGCAGAAGATGTGCCTTTCTTTGTGGTATTCAGATCCAATTGTGCCCTCCTACTATAGCCTGGTTCCATACTACAAAATAGGACAGAATTTTGGGAGAAAAAAAACAAAAAAAACAAAACTTTTTTTTTAACCAACGTTGAAAGTACAAGTTAAATTAGGCCGAATAAGGTGGAGATCTCATCTCTATATCCTACAACACTTAAGAAAGAGCATTACTGGGGCACCTGGGTGGCTTGGTCATTAAGCGTCTGACTTCAGCTCAGGTCATGATCCTGGAGTCCTGGGATCCAGCCCTTCATTGGGCTCCCTGCTCAGTGGGAAGCCTGCTTCTCCCTCCTTCACTCCTCCTGCTTGTGTTCCCTCTCTAGCTGTGTTTCTCTCTGTCAAATAAAATCTTGAAAGAAAGAGAAAGGAAGAAAGAAAGAAAGAAAGAAAGAAAGAAAGAAAGAAAGAAAGAAAGAAAGAAAGGAAGGAAGGAAGGAAGGAAGGAAGGAAGGAAGGAAGGAAGGAAGGAAGGAAGGAAGGAAGGAAGAAAGGAAGAAAGAAAGAAAGAAAGAAAGAAAGAAAGAAAGAAAGAAAGAAAGAAAAAAGAAAGAAAGAAAGAAAGAAAGAAAGAAAGAAAGAAAGAAAGAAAGAAAGAAAGAAAGAAAGAAAGAAAAGAAAAGAAAGAAAGACTTACTTGGGTCACCTGGGTGGTTTAGTTGTTAAGTGTCTGCCTTTGGCTCTGGTCATGATCCTGGAGTCCCAGGATCGAGGCCAACATCGGGCTCCCTGCTGGTCAAAAGCCTGCTCTCCCTCTCTTACTCCCCCTGCTTGTGTTCCCTCTCTAGCTGTGTTTCTCTCTGTCAAATAAATAAATAAAATCTTTAAAAAAAGCATTACTTTAAAAAAATAAAATAAAATAACAGCTATAACTTCCCTGCTGAAACTCTCTTCATCACTGAACTATGCATTCTAGATTTTCTTCACCCTTTGCCAGAACTTTGGCTGGCATAGGGTGCTGCAAATGGACAGATGTTAGTAGCTATTTCTAGTTCCACATCACCATTCACATGCCCCCTGGAAGAAGCCTTTTTCCCTTGAAAACTTGGACATCTTTTCTGGCAAAACTTTAAGCTCCAGTGAGGAGAAATAAAATTTTAAGTGACTCGGTGGGTGCTATGGTCAGATATCTTATCCTGCTTCAATCCCTTGGCTCTATGGTCCATTTCAACTAGCTACTGGAACATGCTACCATATGATGGCAAATGGTTCAGTGCACTTTGTGTTTCATGGAAAACAGCACTGGAACTCCATAAGATCTCCAAAATGTACATGTGCCCACAACTTTTATCCATCTAGTTATTTCTCACTGATAGAAAATACAGTAATATCAGTGATGTCCATGAGCTTAAGCCCATTGCTCTAACTTCTTTTGTGTAAAAACATACCTCTTGGTCTGAAGCAAAATTGGTTCTGATACGATTCACGGA
Source organism: Spilogale gracilis (assembly GCA_004023965.1). Lineage (NCBI taxonomy): Eukaryota > Metazoa > Chordata > Mammalia > Carnivora > Mephitidae > Spilogale > Spilogale gracilis. The sequence goes on along the minus strand of PITA01003801.1, from coordinate 64,591 downwards.
TCAGATATTCTGTAAGCCCTAGATGACTATGTATAGATACAACAGTAAGGAATGGTATCCATCCTTCCTGGACTATGTATTAATTCTGGTAGAAACGAATAGATGTACCCAACAAAGTGCAAGGGTCTAATGTAACTGACCAGGCTTCAGTTGGCATTCAGGGTTCCCTAGGCAATATCAAGGACTCAGATTCTTTCTTTCCTGGCAGGTTGGGCATTTGCGGGTGTCAACAGCTAAATGGCTTGATGAGAAGGGTTCTATTTTGTTTGAATAATGCATAGTCCTGATCCTTGTCACCCTGCCCACCCTGCCCACAGGCCACCGTAAAATTACTTAAATGGCACAAGAGAAAATCTACCTAATTTCCATAGTGTGTGTTTTCTTTTCCTTTGTGCTAGTTGCTGTTTCTTGAACTTTCATGAAACAAAAGATACACATATTTTTCATTTGCTAACACAAATCTATTTTTGTTTCTTCTGTAAGTCCTAGTCTGACACCAGTATTTCAGGTTTGTTTTTACCAGGTGACTGACAAGTTGCCCATATTCACCCCTGTACACAAGTTAGTTCATATAAGTTTCAGGGTAATTTTGTTCCTCTGAAAGTGGATGGCCAGGTTTACCAATTACATATCTACCAGAAAGATTTTCTTCCATCTCTATCCTTTGATACTGCCCTGATATGACAATAATATGACAATAACTAATTTCCAGTGAATGCTAACCAAAGTATCAATTTATTAGGAAATGGGATTCGGATGAAAGTCCTTTTCTTTTTCTTCAGCTGATGATTGATTATAGGTCATAGGCTGCCAGGAGCCACCTGGTCTCATAAACTGAAGAAGTCACCATGGGGAAGATGGCAGTCTGAGCATATCTCCTGTGTGACAGGAAATCTCACTGAATTTTCACTGGAAGTCTCACTTCTCCACTCTTCAGAAGACCTCCCATTCCTGCGACAGAGTGGGAGCCACCTGTGACCTCACCCATGGGACCAAACTCACACGTCTTCCCTGCCCTGCTGTCCTCTTTTCGGAAACTGTCTGGTATGGATGTGGGGAGAGTCAGAAAACGGACCTCCAGAGGACAAGGCGGATCCTACCTGCCCAAGAACACCCCACAGATCCACACCTGTGGATTCCCCCTCGGGGACTTTGGGAAATAGCAGGATCTACGTGGGTTTTTTTGGCCCAATGACAAAGTACTTCCTCCAATCATCATCATCATTAAAAGGTCACAAGTCACGTTGAAAAATCCTACATTCCAGTCCAAACAGAAACCTGGATCTTAAGAAACTCAGGTCAAAGAAAGCACCTTTCTGGGTAAACTGCTTTGCACCTGAGCTCAGGTGCAATGGTTGAGATCCAATGTTTTCTAGTGAAATTGGAAGCAAGAGCTCTGAATCCTGCCGGGAGCTGCCCAGTCTCACATGCTTGCTGATAGAGTCACTGTGGGGAAGATTGCAATAGAAACACAGCACCTGTCACCAGAAAATAACCCCACTAAGTCTCAGGTGGTCACAGAGAGGAAGGGGCAGTCTGAGCTTTGCTCCTGCTGATGGTGTGAAACTGGCTTCTCTTCTTTTACTGAATGGTCTTTATCCTAAAAGTAAAGCACAGGGCACCTGGGTGGCTCAGTGGGTTAAGGCCTCTGCCTTGGGCTCAGGTCTTGATCTCAGGGTCCTGGGATCCAGGCCCGCATCGGGCTCTCTGCTCAGTGGGGAGCCTGCTTCTTCCTCTCTCTCTGCCTACTTGTGCTCACGCTCACTCTCTCTCCCTGTCAAATGAATAAATAAATAAAATAATTTAAAAAAAAAAAGTAAAGCACAATATTCTTGACAGGGCCTCAGGGTGTTCTAAGCCAAACCGAAATCCCTTGTAGTCTTTAGATCTATTCAAGAGAGTGTACTTTTTGCACTTCCCCTTTAAATCTCCTGTGGGTCTATGGGGAGATTGTTGTTAAAGTCGATGTAGACCGCCTCCCCAAAGAGAAACCGAAGACGCTCAGGATAATGCAAATCACACAGCGAGGTTTATTCTTCAGCTAGCTGAGGTCCAAGCATCTGCCCGACGCAGCGGGTTTCAGCAAGGACCTCGAATGCAAGGGTCTAGGGGTTTATATACATTTCAAACAGCAAGCAAGAGTTACACAGTAATTTTCCTGCTAGGGTGAGATAACATTGTTAGCCTCCTCCCCAATTCCTGGACTGCTCACACATTTCCGGTACTGGGGCAAGGAAGCAAGATGCACAGATGGTTCCTTGACCTATTTGCCTCCATTTGGTTAACACAGGCCTTGTAAAGGCATCAATCACCAGGAGGTCTTAGATCTGTAGATGCCTAACTCACCAGGGCCTTATCAACCCATAGCTGCCCTCAGGCTAATCAGGTCCTAACACTCTAAAGCTAAGTAGGTTCTATCAATTGTCGAGGATTTTGAATGGTCAAATGAGTGGTTAAATATAAAAATAATAAGGTATTAATAAGAGTATTGTCCTGCATACAGAGGATCTATAAATAAAGTCCTCCATGATGCTTACACACCCAGTCACTAAGAGGCTCATACAAGCATTTTTACTTTTGAAAAATAAGTTACACTTCTCTTTAGGACGATAAATATGCCAGCCAGAGTGACTCCTGGCTGGTTTGTTAATAACTTAGCTTAAACTATAACTTTGTATGTAACTAACTCACCTAAGCCTCTTAATTACTCTGTATTTCCTTTAGTTTATGTAAAACCTGCTTAAAAGATACCACATGATTAACCTACCCTTTATTGCCTGGAAATAAGATGTAAGAAATTATAAAAAACCTTACTGATCAAACCTATTCCCGTTTTAGTTGAGGGATTTGACGTAAATTGTAGACGCATACACCTGCAAAAATATCTTTCACTTATCAGTGCACTATATCCTCTAAAATCATCTACTGTAAAAGATTTTTCCTTTTAATCTATAACTTGTTGCCTATAAATAAAAACACTGAAAGCTGGCAAGGGAGAGATGTCTAGCAGGTCATCGAAAAGGAATCTTGGGGCTTTCTCATTATTCATTCACTGATGCCGTCCTTCCGTCAGGGACTCCTGGTTCAGCAGAGGCTGGACTCAGGGCAATAGGTCACCATGAGCCAGTTGAAGTGTATTTAGGAAGAATGTAAGCAAATGTAAGTGACCTGGAGTTTGGGTTACCTGTTTGTGTAGTTTGCACATTCCTTCTGTACCCACTCAAGGCTCATTGACCCAAATGTATGAAGAAGACAAGATTTTTTTTTTTTTAACTTGGTCATGGCCAAATTTCCTGAAGGTAATATTTTATTTTATTATTTTTTCAATTTATTTTTTATTAACATACAATGTATTATTTGTTTCAGGGGCACAGGTCTATGAATGATCAGTCTTACACAATTCATAGTGAAGGTAATATTTTAAATAAGAATAGAATGTTAGCCCTGAAGGCATATGGTTAAAACACTCTCTGCCCCTTACTCTGTAAAGGTCAACTGGCTTGAATGAAATTACAAAGAAAGCAATTGACGCTCACTAAATCCTGGAGACCCTGTTACTCTGAACAAGTGAATATGCCACTGCAGCAGAATGGTTTCAGTAAAGGCTATGATCTTGTTAATCCTCTGGTAGCCCACTAGTTTCTTCATTATCTCTTCCTTCCATGAAGATGCCAGATGGATCAACTGAATGAAGACCACCACCTTGAGTCTTTCAGGTGCCTTTGATGGTGCCTCTAATTTCTGCATTCATTCAAGAACATAGTGTCTCTTTCAATTTTTCTATCTTAAGGATAAAGTGGTAGGTATTGCCTAGGCCTTCACTTTGCTCTTCCCATTATATTCTTAATCTGTGTCTCAGGGATCATATGTAATGACAATGTTAGTTGCCAAGTTGATAGATATGTTGATAGATTCTAATATACATATGTATGTATATGTGTGTGTCTATGTGTGTACTTATACATCAGGAACATAATTATAGGATGAATCAATGAATGAATTGAGCCATCTGTAAGGTGAACTTGGCTCTAAATTCAATTTATCATCCAACCTCTTTAAGCCTCTACATGAACTGGAGGATGACATGGCTTTTCAGTTACCCTGGTACCAAAATTCAGTGTCCTAAATTTATCACCTTGTTATCAGGTAAGCCCTAAAATAACATCAAGATAGGTAAATTACATCCTCAATCTTCATAATTATCATTGTTCTTCCCCAGGTTATAACTACTTATATCTCAACATATTGTCTACATATTCCTACGCATATCCCTATACAAATTAATCACAAGAAAAAAATCTCTAAAAAGTACAATTCCACTTCTTGCCAATGATGATCGTCACTGCACCAAGAGGAATGAGACTTCTACTGCCTTCAAACAGGTTTTAGATTAAAGATCCAATATACTGTTTTGAATATCTGTTCCCTTGAATTATTCCTGAAACTGATCATATTAGATTAAGCACGTTTAAAGAAAACAAATACCCAAAGAAAGATTTGGTATAAATGTATTGGTAGTTATGAGGGCTAGGTGATGAGAGAGATGCTAAAATAATGTGTTACAAAGACTATTGGAAAGAAAATAAGTGAATTTATTACCAAGCTCTATTCTCTCCTTTAAAAGATCCAGCTAATATCTTTGGAAGAATCTATTGGAGGGAGACACAGAGAAGTAATAAATCTTCCAGTTCCCTCTCCTATGTTGTCCTTCATTATTCAAAATCTGTCCCAAGGATGGGTAACCCTCCCCTCATCCCACCATAACTCCGTGTAAGTTAATTTGGTCTATATGGGAGTTTCTGGGGAAACAAACAGGCATATTCAGTGTCAGTCACAACAAGGGTGGCTCAGGTAGAAAAAGGGATGAAAGGGCAGGAAGAAGGTGAGCCTAAAATAATTTGAAACATCACGTAAGTTATGCACTGAACAGTTAGCAATACTCAAGATGTAGCCTTTCCTCATTTTTTTTTTTTTTTAGATTCTTTATTTATTTGCTTGAGAGGGAGGGAGAGAGGGCAAGCAAGTGAGAGAAAGCAGGGAGAGCAAGCAGGAAGAAATGTCAGCGGGAGAAAGAAGAGCAGACTCCTTGTTGAGGAGGATGCCTGACAGGGGGCTCAATCCCAGGACCCCGGGATCATAACCTGAACTGAAGACAGACACTTAACTGACTGAGCCTCCCAGGCACAACAAAAATGTAGTCTTTAAACTGTAACAGGAATTTTATAATCCAAGTAGAAGAGAAATTATTAAAAAATTTAGCCACACCAATAGGTACTGTCATGGTTATCAATTTCTTGCCTCTCAGGTAATCCATTCTTCTTTGCTCTTCCTTGTCATACTAGTGCTGTGCCCTGTAAACATTTCCCCATTGCCAGACAGTGCAATAGATGCTATGCAAATAGAGGATGCTGGGGTGATACTGCCAGACTAGAGCAAGAGGCTTGACTTCTCTCCCTGGTCTTGGGTACTGTTTCTTCTTCAAATGGCTGCCAGCCAGTACACTGGAGGCCAACGGCACACACCTCAGAAGTCCTAGCAGAGTACTTCCACCCTGCCTATATGCACTAGTGAATTTCTTGGCCTTGTAGGGGGTATTCCTTAGGACTAACTCTAGCCCATTTGCATGCTCCAGAAAATATATGCAGCACTTAGTGAATCATTCCCATGGATCAACTCCAGTCTATCCAACAGCGAATTCTCAGTTACCTAAGGCACTCTCCTTGTGAATCAGCTTCGAGACTACTGTACTATCCAGTGAATTTCTCCACCATCTGTGAGCTGCTCCGATGACTCACCGTCAGACTGGTAGGCTTTCCACTTAGTTTCACTGCCACCCAGCAGCCTGCTCCTTCAGGGCGCCTTGGCCCAGACCTCTGGCGAGTTTCTTTGTCAATGACAGTCTGTATGTTCCTATGGTTGCTGTTGCCCTCTGTAACTGGGTCAGAATATTAGCATTGAGGGATGGGACAAGGTATCTCCTGAGAAATCATTTCCTCTTTATTCACTCTCCCTCAGTCCCAGAGGTAATCCTTTCTTCCTGTACTGTATTCCTTAGCATTCTCCTTTGTACCGTTTAGTCTTTTACTAATTAATAATTCTTTATGTGAAGTGTTCCATGAGCCAACTTCTGATATCTTAGTTGACACAAATACATCTTCTTGGCAATCTTTGGATTATTTGAATGCCTTTTGCATTTAGTGAATTTTTCAAAAACTAAGTTGCATTCCATCTTAGAGCCACCCTGCAAATCTGAATCTGGCCCTGGATAACAGTTGTCCATGGTAGCATGCTGCTATAAAATTAAAAATTATAATTTGGTTTAATGGAACTACTTTAAACACTATAGCAATCACCAAACTGGGGTCCTCTGATCCATGAAAACTCAAACTCAGGCTGGGATACTGATATATATATATATATATATATGATATATATATATAATAAAAATTATATATATATCTTTTATATATAATTTAAATATATATAATTTATATATATAAAATATATAACATATATATAATTATATATTGTATACATATAATTACAATACTTTTTGTAGCCTTCTGATACCTCTGATGACTCATTCTGCCCCACCATACTATGTCATCTATTATTAGAGAAAACTACTTCTTGACTATTAGCATTACACAGGAGGGATTTTTTTTTAATTTCAATATTGCTATTATTTCAGAGATAATAACTTCACCAAAGTGGTATGGGAGTTGTTTGAAATTGAAATAGACTAAAAATTTACCTTACTAGAAAGCTGGTTATGGACAGAGCATCTGTAAGGTATATCTTAAATTCTGCCATCTGTAAGATAGATCTTAAACTCTACCATCACTCCAGTGTTACACTTATTGGTTGAAAGAGTAGAATTAACTAAATGAGAATGACGTGTAGAAGAGGAGGGGACAATGAAGATATTTACATATTTCCCTATTTTTTTATTCAAAGTACCTTACTTAACAATTTAATGAATAACTTTCTAATTTTCAGCCTAACAAAATTAACTATTTGTAAGTCACAGAATTACTAATATTACATTTTGTTTGGTGTGTAGAAATGAAATTCCCTTGGTATCATTTTATAAGTACTGATTCTGCAAAATGCAGTAATTTGGGTTTCATTTATTTTATAGGCTACATAATATAATGCTGAATTTTCATTATATAGAAATATGGTTAATTGAAATATAAGATTTTCTAAGAAAGCAAAATGATCTACATCATCCACTAAGTTTCTTCCCCACTAAAATAATGTTGTAATTAATCTTCAAATAATTTTAAAATAGCGATTATGACTGTCACATATTTTGTAGTCATAAACATGATTTTATTTATAATGGAATTTTCCACTAATTTGACAACAAAGGAGATGACTACTTTCTAGAATAAAATAATATAAAAATGAAATGGATACTATATCCATAGAGCTGCATCTTTTGGTTACAAATTTTAGTGTTGTGTATAAAAAGATAAATGCCTGGGGCCAGCCCCAGCAATAGTCGCGACTAAAAGGTGAAGATGGCATCGGCGATAATGAGGAGACTGGACTCAAAAAGTGGTGTGAGGATCTCCCGAAAACATTGTTCTCAGGGTTCTTTATTTATAGCAAGTTTTGGTTAAAGTCTAATCTAAGGAACAATCAATTACAGACAAAGACAGATCCTTACTGATGCACATCACATGTTTAGCTCAAGTGGTTTTTATTAATCATTATCCTAACAGAACTTTTCTCCCTCCCCTAAATACAGGGAGGTGAGTATGCGGTCATGTCGTTATGAGACTTGAACTAAGCTAATTACAATGCAGCTACCATACTACTATGATTGTTTTTGCTCATTATCTCTATTAATTACCATGTCTTAAAAGGGTAGGGTGAAACTTGAGGCTTGAGGTAAGCAAGCTAAAAGTAGGAGCAGAGAGAGGTGTAGTATAATTGTAAATAGAAAGAGAGAAGTGTTTTTCAGAACTAATCTGGTGAAAAGGGAGAACAAAGAAGGCAAAGCTGCATGGCCTCTGTGACCGTGACCTTGCCTCACTCCCTCACTTGGAGGAAGGGTCATGGCTTCCGTGCCTTGCAGAGGGAACCCATATCAATGACCATGCCTCTGGTCCACGGCAGTTAAATAAGATATTAGTTTGTCTCAACTTATAACTACAACATTTCATCTTTGTGTACCCTAATTCTCAGAGAAAGTAAAACTCTATCCCATGATCAAACATGAAAACCAGCACCACTACAATCATTCCAGAACTGTTTTCATTAAAATATTCATGGTGTTTTTAAGCTTTTGTTTTAGCTTTTGTTTCTAAACTCTATCCATATATATACTAATATAGGACAATTCTAAGTAGCTGTTTAATTGAGAAGACATTTGCAAGACCAATGATGAAAAAGAACAGAGGTCAGGGTCTAGGAAAAGTGAATCATGAAATAAAATATTACAAAGTACATGAAAACCCAAAGCATGCTATTTAAATTTCTTTTCATATACCATGTAGTTTTCAAAATCAAATGGTTCTGTAACTTCAGAGGAAAATCAATTCTTAAAGATTAGTATTCCATGATGGCAAAACTAGAGGGTAATGTGGTATTGAATTTAGAAGAAAATATGAAGAGGGAAAAATTTAATATAATATATGTTATTCCTCTCCTATAGCCTGTTAACAATGTACTTTCTACCAGATAAAGAGAAAGGCAGACCAATAAGAAACTTACAGTCTTGACTCTGTTAGGTGCAGTGCATAATTAATTCTTAGGTATAGTGAACAATATAGGTTGTTTTCCTTGCATTTATTCCTGACTTGTGCCTTACTAAAAGAAATTTAATTTTGTTCAGACATTCTTACGTGATCCTGGGGAATGTGACCCTCCCCATTCCATCCCACCCTCCCCCTTTTATCCACTGAGATAAATTCCAAGAATTAGATTATGAATATTCTAATCCAAATATAATTATCTGTTTCCCTTTAACAATTATAGGCTTAAGAAAGAGAAGATAACCCAATAAGAGCCAATGAGAAATAACAGGAAATTAGCTAGAGATATTATCAAAAAGCTTTCTCGCTCCTAAGAAAGGATCATAGAGACTTACAGTTCCAATTTTTACTCTGTAAAGTGTCACAACTGGGATGTGACATCTGAAATTGCCCCAGCTACTTATTCCCAGACTGTTGATTAACATAACAAAGCATAAAAGCGGGACCCACCCTCATCCTCACGTTTGAATGTCTTTTTTCCCCCTAAATAATGCATTTCCTGTTGTTCAATTCAGTTTGAACTGTGTTTTCTCTCCCTTACAGCTAAATGTAACCTAATTTATTCAGTATATTTTAATAAGATTTATTCTTTTTTACTCTAATTGTGCCTGATTTGCTCTATTTCAATAAAACAATCATTTAATAACTTGAAATAAATTATGGATAAAAATCAATGTATTTTGTAGCAGGTTGAATTTTAAATAAGTGATTTAAAAATATGCATTTATATGGCCAGAAATGGCTACACAAGGTCTTCATCTCTTATAAGATAGGTACTGTGTTAAATCTTTAAAACCAGAAATGACTAAGACAGGTCATGTATCCTCAAAGTGCCAAAACGAGCAGATAAAAATTAAATAACTATGATATGTAATCAATTTACTTGGGTTTAATGTGCAGAGTACAGAGTAGAATGTTGAAAGGCATCATCAAATGTCAATTTTGATGAATTGATACAAGCAATACTGGAGGAAGGAGAAAAATAGAAGTAACCCCAATTATTCAGACAAAGTAAAACAAGTACCTAGACTTTGGAAGCAGTGGATATTGATAGCTGCGAAAGAGTTATTGACTGTTCTACATGAAAGAGATGGAAGATACCAGGACAGCCTCAAACTTGTAACACTACATAAAACATAACACAGCTAAGTTGAATATGACCTAGAAAACAGAGAAGTTGTGTATGTAGCTGATGATAATAACTGCTTTATTTGAATATTATCTGTAACCCCACTTTATATATCCAGGTGGGGATGTGGCAATTGGAGATCAGGACCTGGAGCTAAAAAGATAGAATTGTAAATATCTATGCAGGAATCTTTGATATGCATGGTTTAAAACTCTAAAATGGGATGGCTCTGAAGAATGTTTGACAAATCTGAAAAGGGGAAAGGGAAACATGAAACTGTCAAAACACTGTTATTTGATGATTTGATGAAGAAGTGGGTTTAGTAAGGAGGATTGAGAAGTTATTAGCAGAAAGTCTGTAGGAAAACCAAGATAAAGTTTATTTCCTTCAGTCATTTTCCAGAGATTACAAATGAATGTTTCGATGATTTGTCCAGTTTTGTACAGTTTTAAATTTTAAAGGGGTTCTAATATTAAGAGCCTAGTATCTTTATTATCATAATATGAAAAGACCAATTAATTTGAGGAATAAGTTAAAATCATAAAGATAATGAAAAATTAATGTCAAGTTGAACTACTTCTGACTTTCTAAGTGGATTAATTTTCAACATTAAATTTTTACAATTCAGTGGCACAGCTATGTCAGTTTTATAACATCAAAATTGTAGGAACATTGCAGAATAATTCAGTAGAAAATGTACAGATGCATGCATGAGCATGGAGAGAAGATTCACCAAGAACTTCTAGCCACCACTGCCAGAGATCTCCAGATTCTCCTCTTAGCATCCGTCAATAGGTTCTGTGCTCATGACTCCCTGGATTTAGGTGGTCTCTATTTTCTTTTGAAGATGTTATTTATTTATTTATATGAGAAAGAGGGACAGAGAGAACAACAGAGATAACAAGCTGGGATGAGAGGGAGAAGCAGGCTCCCCACTGAGCAGGGAGCCTGACATGGGACTTGATCTCACGACCCTGAGATCATGAGCTGAGCCAAAGGCAGAAGCTTAATCAACTGAGCCATGCAGGCATGCCTAGGTGGTCTTTAAATTTGATTCATTTTCATCCATAGTTTCTTCCTCAGTTCTCATGCATTTGGAAGTACCTCCAACTCTTCTTTCTACTGAGGTCTTTTACAGGGTCAAGAAGCTCAAGTAAAACGAATGACGGCAAGTAGCAGCTCTTTTTCACAAGTGATTGCCTCAACAGAATCTGGAAATGCATTAGTCTCCAAACTACAGACTCATTATGTCCTGTCACAGACTATGTTAGCAAGCAATTAATTGTATCCACATGGTTTTTTTGGTCCCCAAGCTTCCTGAGTGTTTTCATTAAGGTCTATCCCTAGGTTTGAATTGAAATGTTGGCACCTACTGTAAACTTTTCCTTCTTTGTGAACTACTCACCCACTATTCTGTTTCTGAGATCAACCCCGTTGATTCATATAGCTCCAGGGCATTAATTTTAATTGCAAAATAATATTACTTGTATGAATACACTGTTATTTGCCCATTTCCTTTTGAAAATAAATCTTTTTTATCTGAGTAGGCTACCAGAAAAGATTATTAAACAGTCTATCACCATAGGTTAATTCACCTTAAAAATATTAAAGGTTATTCTCTAGTATCAGGCTTTAAAGATTTATAGAAAATAAAAATACAATTTGTGAGTCTTTTGTGAAATGACCTTAAGGAGTCCAAATCTGAACAAAGTCAACCATAGGTTCTGGGTTATGATACAGAAAAAGACAAAAGCACATAAAATCGAGGTAACTGATTGTGACAAGTAATAGCATGAAACATAATATATTTAAAAAACTATGTATGAGTAATAGTCTTTAATCCACATAACAATATATTATCATTTTCATTTAAAGATGAGAAAACTCAGGCAGAAAAAGTTTACACATTTTACCCCAATTTTAAACAGTAATTTGTAGACCTTGGATTTAAACCCAAGAACTCAGACTCTAGAGTTCTTATCCTTAATCCAGATTGAATATCTGAAAGATAAATTCTAGGTAAAACAATCATGTATTGAAAGTTTGATTTCACCAATAAGTTAAAAGCAGACATTCTAAATACATGAGGTAACATAATGTAAATCCCGCAAGCTTCTAAAGGCAGTGGAATACCAACTACACTTATAAGAAGTAGCATGAAGTTAACCCACCATCATCCTCCAAACATTCTTTCCTTCCTCATGAATTCAATCTATTTCATATTTTGTATTAGAGCTCTACCAATATAACTCTCTTACTGATGAAGATAGTTGGTAAAACTACTGTTAAAAAATAGCAACTGCACAAGGTCACAATTAGATGATAATTTTATGGGTTAAACTATAAAGAAATAAAATATGTTCCAAAGTAAGAAAGCAAAAAATCAACGGATCAATCAAATAACCAATACAGAATCTTATTAACCTCATTCTGAGGTAAAGGATCTTAATTCCCTTCTTAAAATTTTAATGAACATCTACAGATAAGTTTAGAACACTGCCACTTACTAAAAGTAGGAAGCGTATCCACAGTATTTCTGCTCCTGAACTTTTAGTTCAAACATTTTTTCTGCTATATTTTGAAAATAAACACACTATCACATTAAAGGGAACATTACTTGCACCTCTCTCTAACACATATAATTGAGTTTGTCAGCTATTTTGATAATACTACATGCTATTTTGCTGAAATGTTTCTTTCCAATATCCTTTTAAATAATTTAATTATATAAATAGTGTAACTACAGCAGTTCTAGTTCATTGGCCTTTAGTGCTACTTAAATGGCTTTCATTTCCAGATCAGTGAGTAGAACTGCTAACTCTGCTTTCCTCAGGCCAAGCTGTCCATCAAAGGAGGCATCATCTCTTCTCAAACTTCCTCCTCTTACTTGCAATTCTCTTCCACTCCAGGGTCATCAAAAAAAAGTGAGGTAGGTTTACAACATCTGATAGGGCAGGGCATTGCTACATGAATAGGAGACTTTTTCACTTGTAGAAGATGCGAGATTAAATTTTAAAGGGATTCTAATGTCAAGAGCTTAATATCTTTATTATTATAATGCAAAAAGAAATTAATTTGAGGAACAAATTAGGTTCATAATAAAAATGAAGGATTAATGTCAAGTCGAACTACTCCTGATTTTATAAATGAAGGATTAATTTTCAACATTGGGTTTTTATAATTCAGTGGTACAGTTAAGTCAGTTTTATATCATTAAAATTTAGGAACATGAAGAGTAATTCAGTAGAAAATGTACAGATAAATGTATGACCTTAAGCTTGGCTTTTAAAAAGCTAAGTTAAATGAAGATGTGTTAGATTGTGTTTAAGACTAGAGGCTCTAACACGTGTTCTTCAGGGAGACCAGTTTACTGCAGCTTTTCAAGCCAAGGTGAGCAGCATTCACATATCCCTGCTACAAAAGAAAGAAGAAAGAAAGAAAGAAGGAAGGAAGAAAGGAAGGAAGGAAGGAAGGAAGGAAGGAAGGAAGGAAGGAAGGAAGGAAGGAAAAAAGGAAGGAAGGAAAAGGCTACCGTTGGTATGGAGTAACTCACAACACTTTAAAATGTATGAGCTCACCCAGATTTTTAAAAGTCCAACATAGGGACAAAATTTTCTATTAAATATAATTAGACTCCATTAATTACATTTTAGACAGTTCTCTTATATCCTTTTTAAAGAAGTCAAGTTCTCCCAAACATATTCTTGGTGATGTATGTTGCTCAATAGCAAAGTGCCATAGTATCACCAGCTTATGCAGGGTATTCAGAAGTAGAAAAATATACAATATTGTTAATATTTTATAAACTTACACAAAGATTTTAATAACTGTTTATTGACATGTGATTTCTTATGTGAGCATCGTTTTATTTTTAAAAATATTTTATTTATTTATTTGAGAAAGAAAGAGTGAGTGGGAGAGAGCCCAAACAGGGGAAAGGCAGAGAGAGAAGCAGACTTCCTGCCGAGCAGGGAACCCGGCCTGGAGCTTCATCCCAGGAGTCTGGGATCATGACTTGAGCCAAAGGCAGACATTTAACCCTCTGAGCCATCCAGGTGCCCCATCATTTTAATACATCAAGTATAATCATAGTAATAATACTGAAGGATGATATTATACTCGTTTTGTCAATATTGAAACTGAAGCTGTGAATTTAAATAGATGATTTTGACACAGGTATATCTGACTTTACAGTTTGTGTACTTTGACATGTTTGATAATCATTACTACTATTTGCCAAATATTTCCAGCTGTCTGTTCTCCAAGAACATACTAGGATTGTATTTTCTAAAGCCCTTACTGTTGGATGTAGGCATAGAAATAGTTTTAACCAATAAGAACAAATTGAGGTGCATTTTTTTCCAGGCTGCGGTGTTTTATTTCCTCAAGAGATCCTTCTGAGATCCTCTTTTGCCATAATGACCTTCAAAGTCCACTCTGCGGTGCTTTTCTTGATTTTATCATTACTTTTTTTCCTCTTAACTTCACAATTATTTGTTTCTATACATATATCAATATATATAATATCAAAATGAAAAGTTAATAGTCCGATTACTTTTATATATGGACTTATCACACTTGGTTTTCCAATCAAAAATTTCCCTCCACCAAGCGACTTATCAGTTTAAAATTATAAACATTTTTTAAAACTTCAGAGTTGTCACAGTCTATTTTCTAGTTTTATAATCAGTACAGTCACTAGTACATAAATGCATAAAGCTCACATTTTTTCACCTGAAATAACTTTGCACTCACTAAAAAGCATTGCCCTTTTCATCCACAGTGCCTTTGTTGTTTTAATATTTTTGCTTCTCCAGTACTTTACCGTAGTCTATCAAAACCTCCCCTACATTTTAAAGTCAGTTTGAATCACCATCTCTTTTGTGATGCCTGACTGGTTGCTTTAACTATAGAACACTCTGCCCCTTTGAATTATTATATCAGTAGAATTATTATGCCCAGTAATCACCATCTTGGATAATAGTGATATGTTTGTGTCTCAAAACCTGTGAATTGTAAGACTTTGTCAAGCTCATCATAACCTTGACATGATCAACTTCATGCCACTCTTTCCACAGATCAGTTTATGCAGTAAGTATTCAGCAAATGCATTGTGGAATAAATAAATGAACTACTGGAGTCTAATTAGATTAATCTGAAGGGTGATTTGGATTATATATGTTTATCTTAACAACATGGAATGGTAGGTCCTCAAATGTTCACTAGATTGAATTATTTATATAATTAAAATTTGTTGGATCAACTTGTGGAATAAAATGTGGCAGAACTTACTCCTAATTTGTTAGATCCTTCCATTGTCAAGTTAACTGGACAGATTGACATATACTAATACACATATTAGTATATGTCAATTATTTCTGGTGGAATATCTCAATCTCTTGAAATCAATTGAGCTATGATTGATAAAAATGGAGGAAGAAATCAAGGAGGTTTTAATTAGACTATTATGCATTCTGTTTTTGAACTTCAAAGGCATAAATAAGGGTGCAAATCTCAGGATTTGACTATACATGCCAAAACTCAGCAAAAAAAGTAAAATATGTGCTCAGTTATTCATATTGTTTATTTCTACTGAATGAACTATTTTTTATTTCACCCTTATTAATTGTGACATTATAGTTATAACTTAATTAAGTACTGTACTAACTCTGAAAAATCGGGTCTTAAAAGAAGAAACAAGCAAAAACACCAAATCCTGAATGACAAATAGATTATTTGAATGTAAGCATATAGGCCAAATATATGAATGTTTACAAACATTAAATTATTTGATATCCTGTGGGCAAAATCATAACTAAATTTTTCTCTTTTTGAGAAAATAAAAGAATCCTTAGTCATTATAGTTGTGAGTGAACTATAATTTTTAGTTGGCATAAAATTTAAATATAAACTTAATTTTGAAACATGATATAAATCCTTAAGTTAAAAATGCATTATTTTATCAAAGATGAAAAAAGCTAAGAGTAACCATATATGTTTATAAAGTTAGTTTTACCTCAACCGCTTTTACTTTTTATTTGTGACTACTTTCTCCAGTGTTGACGATATCATCAAAATCCATTGCAGTGAAGAAGCAGAACTGATTACAAAAATAGCTAGAGTGTTCTCTGTGTTCTACTGAGAGGAGTCGTCTTTAATCTCATGAATTTAAAATGATGACTTCCAAAATTGAAATCTTAATTTGATTTTAAATTCAGAATTCAGAACTCAGGGAAATTAAAGATTTTGACTCCCGGTAACTATGTCACTGTGACTGGTCAAAAAAATAAAACTTCGGGCGCCTGGGTGGCTCAGTTGGTTGAGCAACTGCATTCGGCTCAGGTCATGATCCCGGAGAAGCCGGATCGATTCCCGCATTGGGCTCCCTGCTCGGCGGGAAGCCTGCTTCTCCCTCTCTCACTCCCCCTTGTGTTCCCTCTCTCGTTGTGTTTCTGTCAAATAAATACAATCTTCATAAATAAATAAATAAATAAATAAATAAATAAATAAATAAATAATTACATAAATACATAAATAAATAAATAATAAGTCATTGATCTACTAGCTTTATATGGACACAGCCAAACAGTAACTTCGTCCATTAAACATTTAAAGCAGTTTCTATTGAAACATCTTGATTTCTTGAGTTTTGTCCTTGAGAACAGCTGAAACTTATTGGACTGTAAAAGCAAAATTACCTGGAGCAGAAGGTATTTTTAAACACATGTTTTCCCAAAGTAGGCAGCTGCTCACTGCATGGATTCTTTGAGCACTGCTGTGCTCAGCAGTTAACTTTCTTTACTTGAAGGTAGCAGGGCAAGAAAGACAACCTCAACACATTGTTTCTCTATTATTTTTGCTATGTTCTCAGTACTATCAAAGGGGTGATATTGACAGCAAAGAAATTATCAAAACACTCGAAGAAAAGGGAAGTTCTTTTTCGTAGGTGAAAATATTAGCAAATTTTCATAGTCACTTTGGTATTTGTCTAAAGAGTAGCAAAGCAAGTCTATATTTTCTCTACAGAGAAATTTTCTTTTTCTTTCGTTGTTTTAGCACTTGTATTTTAAATATTAATTTGTACTTTCACTTTATGTAGTGATGCACTGACATTGTAACATTGAATATAATTAAGTCAAAATGAAGATAATGTTTGTATTCCTATCACATACTCTGCCTTTGTACATATGGATGTGTAAATGCACCTATTAGCTAATTGCTTATAGAAAATGTTAATGAATGCTAACACTTTTCATAACTATGCAAACCTACTGTCACATATGATAATTAGACTAAGCTACAATTATTTATTACCATCTAAAATTTATGTAACATCCAAATGTACTCCATGATTTACTACAGCATTTGAGACTTGTATTTAATAGGTGTTTATAATTAGGAAGATAATCCTTTGGAGTTGAAGTCAAGAAGGTCCTATATTAGGTTGAATGAGAGAATAGAATTTTTGGATAAACAGGGAAAAACAAATTCCAAATTGGGATACTGGAGAATCTAACCACCAACCAAACTAAGGTTGCCCTCTCCCTAGCCAAATAAGGAAACGACTAAACACATTTTTGCCATCTCTGACATCCAGTCATCAAGAATATAATGCCTTCCTGCCAGAGAAACATGTGTGAAACTATACTGATATACACATGCTGCCCTAAAACCTGAGACTGCTCCTCAGTGCCTTCCCACGAGACTGATGATGCCTTGTGAATGAATGGCAGGTAGCTAGAGTCAATTCAAGAATAACTCATTTGTCCGTTATGTCTTTCTTTTGGTATGACCTCCAATTCTCATTTTAGCATTTCCTTCTCCAATCTTTTTGATATGTATTTAACAGATACACAATCAGCATTTCTTTCAGTTGGCGGTGGCTCTCACACTACGTAGAAATAAAACTTTACAGAATACTTAATGTCAATGAAAAAGTTTATGTTATTCCTTTGGTGGTTAATGTTGATATTCAATGATTTAGGTGAGGTTTATTACATAGAGAATGAGGGGTTACCTGATTTGGCTGGCAGAACCATGGTCTCCTAAAGATGCTCACATTCTAATCTCTGAACCTATGAATCTGTTGCTACAAGTGGTAAAAGTAATTTTGCAGATATGATGAAAAACCCTGATTAGGAACATTATCTTAGATTGTCTCAGTAGGCTCAGTGTAATCACAAGAGTCTTTATAAGGACAGGTTAAAGCACCAAATCAAAGAGATATGACAATGGAATCAGAGATTGAAATGTTGTGCACTGAAGATGGAGTATATTGAAGGGAGGCAATCTCTAGATGCTAGCAAGGAAACTGATTCTTTCTTAAAGCCTTCAGAAAGGAATGCAGTCCTGTGGACACCTTGATTTTAGCCCAGTATGACCCATCTTAGACTTCTATCCTCCAGAACTGTAAGATGATGATGATGATGATAAATTTATGTTATTTTAAGCTACAATACAAGTTTGTGGTAATATGTCAAAGCAGTAATAAGAAACTAATGCACCCTATACAGAATACTCTATGCAGAAAATAGAAACTAAGAAATTTTGCCAAAAGAATTCCCCAGTGACACTGGCTGGGATAATAAATTCAGAGACGAATTAAATTGCTAAGCCACGCTCCTTTGCATGTAAATATTTATCTATTTATCCCAGTATTTCTATATTTATTCCAGTAGCACTTTCCCCTCAATGCTGATTCTTTGTGGACTCTCATGATTTTCTTTTCACTTGTCTCAGTAATTATGTCCCTTATCATCTTTGAGATTGGAAACATGTGACCTCCCCTTAAGTGATTTTTATCCAAGAATTCATAGAAAGTATACTACTGATGTATTTTTACCTTTAAATTTATGAATGATATAGATAACTAATCTTATTATGCAATATATAAGTATTTTGAGATTTTTCTATAAACATTCTTCTAACTAGTTATAACCTCACTCTATAGACATAGCATAGACATCTATAAATGTCATAAATCTCTTAAATCATTTAAGGCTAAATCTGTCATTTTTGCACTTTCCCAAATCTAAATGTACAAGATATCCTCTCTTACAATGGGACATTAATCACTGTCAATTAAACAATAATCTCTTAGAAATGTAAATGGAAATGTTATAAAAGTCCCAAAACACTAATGACTCTTTAATCATGCTAATTAAGACCTAATTTACCTTCTTCTTATCTTTGGTTCTTTGTAATCAGTACTTTATTTATTTTTTTTAAATATTTTATTTATTTGACAAAGAGAAACACAACTAGAGAAAGAACATAAGCAGGAGGAGTGGGAGAGGGAGAAGGAAGCTTCCCGCTGAGCAGAGAGCCCCATGCGGGGCTCAATCCCAGGACTACGGGGCTATGACAGGAGCAGAAGGCAGATGCTTATTGACTGAGCCACCCAGGTGCCCCTGTCATCAGTACTTTAAGAAAATTAATAAAAGAAAAACTTTTAGACATTTCATTTCATAATATTGTATTATTTATATCTTTCTTGCTTTTTATGTCTAAATCTTTCAAAGTTATTTTATTTTGTTACCAATTACTCACATCACTTGAATTTCAAGCACAATATCTTTTTTCAACCTCCAAGAGCCATTGGGAAAATACCCAAGCATTTATTACCTTTAATAACTATTAACTTTATTTATATTTCATAAAATAAAACCTCATTTTCAAAACGAGTTTTTCTATTTTAGAGCTGACGTGCAATGGATAAAAGAATTTATAGTTAAGCAATTATTACCAAGAAATCTGAATGACTAGTGATTATACATCAATCAGGAAAGGTAATTATATTAGTGCCTTATAGCAACGGAATTTGTTTCCAAATCACACCGAAATTATTGGCTTAAATAACATAAACTTAAACTTATTATATTATAGTTCTAGAGGCTAGAAGTCTGACAAGAGTTTCCCTGGGCTAACACCAAAATCTCTTTTCTGGAGGTTCCACTGTCTAGGAGTTGTTACGTTCCTTGGCTTATGTCCTCCTTACTCCTTCCATCTGCAAAGTGACCACCACTGACTGTACTTTTGACCATTCTTCAATATTCACATCTCCTGCTGAGTCTAGCCAGGAAAATTTTAATTTTCAGAGCACATATAATTAGATTGGGCCCTATTTGATCATCCAGGATCATCTCCTCTTCTCAAGGCCTTCACTTAATCACATCTACAAAGACCCACCTAGTATGTAAAGGTTCTGGGGATTAGAGTGTGAGTAATTTTGGGAATGACTGTTCTGCCTTCCATCATGATCTTCTACAGCATTTCTTTTTTCTTTTCTTTTCTTTTTTTTTTAATTAGTGACTTGATAACTTTGAGAAAGATAAAGGTAAAGGAAATAAATTGAACTGCTGGCAAAAATGAGTGGCTTTGGGTAGCAAAATATTAGTTATTCTCACAGAGATAACTGTAAATTCCTGCATTTTTGAAAAACCTAAACCAACCACCAAAGCGAAAAGAAAACAGATTTAAAAGAACAATGCAGAGAGTGGGGTTAGGGCTTTCAGCTAAATTTAAAAATAATATGAATCAATTCAATCATATAAATATCTGCTTAAAAAGGCAAGACATTGTTTTAACCAGTCTTTATATAAGTACAGTGTTCGGAACACAGAGTGTGGTCATTTAACAGAGGAGAACACAAGGCACTGATACAAAACCAAATGTGTCAAGAAGAGAGTGACTAGAATGGGAAGTAGAATGAATTTATGCTGGATGAGGAACAGTTCAGACTACCAGAGGTGATAAACCAGGATTGATAAAAACACTACGGTTATCATTACACACTAGCAATCTTGTAAAAGAAACTGGTATTTTATAAGAGGCTTTTCTTTTACCACTCAGTTTTCTTGCCTGATTGTTTCCATCTTATTGTTATTATAACAGCGCAAAAGCTTTAAATATTCTTAAAATAAACTAGGAACTTATTTAAGTTAAATTCCCAGGCATAAACTATGAAGAATGAATTCCTATGAAATAGTTACCTGGACAATAATATTTTAGATGGAATTACTATACTCAGCGCAGTTGAGTTATATATTTCTAAAATTCATTACAATTCTAATTTATGAAAAATGGGGATATAATGCTGATGAATTTATCGAGGGCATTTTAACCATCATATCAACATTGTTTATCTTGGTAACCTTCAGTTTATCATAATTACTAAGGTTGGCAGATAAATAAATAGAAACATAAGACATCTGATAATATTTGAATTTCAGATAAACAAAGAAAAGGTTTTAATATAACCATGTTTCCTGCAATATTTGCTCTTTATCTGAAATTCAAATTAAACTGTCTGCCTTTGGGGGACTTGGGAGGCTCAGTCACTTAACTGTCTGCCTTCGGCTCAGGTTATAATCTCAGGGTCCTGGGATTTAGCCCCACATCAGGTCTCCCTGCCCAGTAGCAAGTCTGTTGCTTCTTCTCCCCACCACCCCACTCTCTATAATAATAGTTCTTAACAATATTGAGATCAACATGTATGTCAAATGTTATTCTACAGATTGTATACATGTTATCTCATTTTTTTAAAAAAGATTTTTTTTAAAGATTTTATTTATTTGACAGAGAGAAACACAGCCAGAGAGGGAACACAAGCAAGGGGAGTGAGAGAGGGAGAAGCAGGCTTCCCGCCGAGCAGGGTGCCCGATGTGGGACTCGATTCTGGGTCTCCAGGATCATGACCTGAGCCGAAGGCAGTCGCTTAACCAACTGAGCCACCCAGGCGCCCCTATTTATCTCATTTAATACTTGATGACACTATAACTAAGTGCTATAATGATCCACATTCTGGAGATGAGAAAACTGAAGGTCAGATAATTTTCTCAATGGTAAGTACTAAGTAAATTGGTGAAGTCCATTTCAAGTCTAGGCTTGTTGGTTCATTGAACCAAATCATTTCCAGTATCTATTAATATGTCTGAGATTTTCTCCTATGTGAATTTATCATATTATTATAAAGTTGAGTTTGAGAAAGATGCTCTTAACAATCCTCTAGGTGTAGCAATCTCTAAATACTTGCATGTATCCTCATTCTAAGGAAGTCAAACAGGTACCTTCTGAGTCATTTAGTAAAGTATTTTCAGCAGCAATATCATTAATACTCTTGCATAAATAGAAAGAAATGTTGGCAGTGATGTACACTGACTTAAGGGTTTCCCAGATGTGGTTTTCCTATCTTTCCAGCTCAATGATGATGAAATGAAAAATCACTTTCTTAAAATGAATTACAATGAAGTTTTATCATTGACATATAAGACATAATTAAAGAACAGTTATACAGGAAAGAGAAAAAGAGAGGAAGGGAGAAGAAGAAAGAGAACGAGAGAATATGTTCATGTGCCATAAAGGTTTCCATGTCTAGCACCAACCTCAGTTCCTAAGCACTTATAGTAAGAGAATCTAGCCTCATGGAGTGTAAACTTTATTTCTAATGTTACTGTGACTATGTGTTATGCAAGATAGGTCCAATTACTTTATCTGGAACTTAAGTGAAAAAAAATAGAAAAAATTTTGTTTCAAAATAGGAGCAAAAAGTTTGATCAAATTTTTTGAGAAAGCATATGTCAGATTACAATGTGGTACCTAAATATGTTCTCATACATATGAGGGAAAAGTTGAAATTAAATTTAAAAAGACTGACAATTTTTCCTGAAAGGTTTCATCCAAATAGCATCTCCAACTAATTTCTCTTTTCCAAACTGCTTTTGGAAAAATATAAAAATTCTCCTTTCTTGCTTATTTTGCTCTGTAGAAGTCAATTATCAAATATATCCATGTTCCCCTTGGACAAATGATGATTTGCCCAAGTTCAGTTAATAAGCCACAAACTATATTAAGATAATTGGCAAAAGGGATCAAGTTTAGGTTATCTAGATCCACCCATGTTGTCACAAATGGAAAGATCTCACTCATTCTTTTTTATGAGAGTTATTATGCTAAGTGAAATAAGTCAGACTGAGAAAAACAAATACCATTGTGATTTCACTCGTATATGAAATCTAAAAAAATAAATAAATAAAAAGCAGAATCAGACCTATAAATACAGAGAACAAACTGATGGTTGCCAAAGGGAAGGAAGATGGACAAAATGTGTGAAAGGAATTGGGGTATGGGCTTCCAGTTATGGAACAAGTAAGTCAGAGTAACAAAGGACACAGCATGGGGACTATGGTCAATGATACTATAATAGCATTGAATGGTGATACATGGTAGCCACACTTGTGGTGAGCATAGCAGAACATATAGAAAAGTTGAGTCACTGTGTTACACACTTGAAACTAACATAACATGTATATTGACTATACTAAAATAATAATTATTTATATAGATATATATCTATATATCTATATATCTATATCTATATCTATCTATCTATCTATCTATCTATCTATATATATATATATAGAGAGAGAGAGAGAGAGAGAGAGAGAGCGCTCCAGAGAGCAGATATCCAGATATTGTCTAGATATCAGATACATTTTAAATTTTTGGAAGTCATAGGATGAGGGATAAAAACTAAATTAACCTTTTCTGTACAAAATGTGAGTCTCACATAGGTGAAGAATTGTGTAGGATTTGAGGTTATTCCTTACTCAAACCCAAAAAATTATCCCACCACAGTAGCATGGAAGACACAAGACTCCTGGGACTTTACACTCATAGATCAGCATGCAGCATGAACTTGATGTTCATATTATTTCCTTTTGTCTCCCCTCCCCTAGTTCCATAGTGATGTTACACATTCAACTGTATATCAGGGCTGCTAACAAACCTGTCCAGTTGGGCTCCCAAAAGATGTTATCTTAATTATTCTGCTTAAGAAACAGTTCTGAACTCTGCTATCAAGGAGGAGACACTATCTCTAACTTCCTAAGCTATTTTTTAATATCCTTGAAAAGGTGGTCCAAAATGGAATCTGATACAAGTTGTGAAGAAATGTGAGATTCATGGAGAACTATCTCAGATCAATATACTCAGATCAAAATTCTTTGGGAGGAAGACTAAAATTTTCTTAATGAGAAAGTCATTGTTTATGGACTAGGTATCATACTGAACTCACATTTGTGTATCATAGTGTGTCATGGAATATAAAATCAAACCAAAGGGATTGGGGAATTTTAGATTATTTTGATTATACATTTTTATACTTAATTTCAGTGTATAATGTGTTTCCCCTTCCTCCTTGATTAATTTTCAAAACTTCTCAGAACTATTAATTGTTTTCATTATTGTTGTTGAGTTGCATATAAGACAAAGGAGGTTCATAGAGGTTAAGTATATTTGTCTAAAGTAACAAAGCTAAAAGCTTTTTGTTAAAAAGTGCAGTGCTGTTTTATGAAAATAATTACCTGAAGATGACAGTTCCTTACTCTACTACAGGTGTGAATATTTTAGGAGTAAATGATATTGATTTTTTTTCTATACATATTGCTTTAATTTTTTTTCAATGCAAATTAGAGTTAGTTGAATATAATATCCTGCTTTGAGAAAAACTCACAAAGTACAGTGAGAAGAATAACTTCTTAGAAGATGGAATCATGCCAAAATAATTTCATTTCCACCATTTATTAATACTGTAATCATAGTCAGGACTTAATTTTTCTGAGCCTCCTTTTCCACATTGGCAAAATAGGGATATTATTAGTTACCACAGAGCTTTACTCTACAAATAAAATTACTTAGCATATGTAAATTTAACAGCACATAGTATATATTCATTAAAGTAGAACAATAATTTTCATATTTTAGTAATTAGTTATTTCAGCTCCATTTTCCCACTCTGTCTTAAAGCTATCTGACATAAGAAGTCTGAGTTGTTTTAGTAAATTAGAAGACAGAATTTTTTTCAGATAGAGCTGCTCCATTAATTTCTTTACAGCATCAAAAATCACTATTTAAAAATAAACAATCCAAGAGACGTTTTAGTTATTAACATGTTGTTTTGTGTTCTAGTTCAAACACATGATTTTAGTTCAGCAAAAGATTATAATACGTTGGTTTGGGTATTTTATGTGACATGCTAACTCATCTATATCAAGTTATAGTTTTATGGTCATCTTACAACTGACTATAAAAACTGAAGATGGCGTGAAATTCTTTAAAAACACATTCTAACTATGTCTTAAAAGTATTCTCATTCTATTCATTATATGAAACCAGTTTTCTGATATGTGTATTTTCCTCTGAATTTTTGTTTCACATTTTATAATTTTGTGAAACAGTTTGTATATTTTAAGTAGTGTTTCATTTGTTGTTTAAATCAGTAGCAAGTGCATTCCCTTTTTCCCAAATATTTTTATTTATTATTTATTTGAGAGGGAGAGCAAGGTAGAATGTTTATTGCTTTATTGATAGAATGAGTGGGAGGAGGGGCAGAGGGAGAAGCACACTCCTTCTTGAGCAGGGAGCTCAGTGCAGGATTCCATCCCAGGATCCTGGGATCATGACCTGAGCCTAAGGCCGATGCTCAACTGAATAAGCCTCTCAAGTACCCTTTAGCAAGTGCATTCTGTTACAAATATTACTATTATCTTTTGAAATGGTAAAGTTGAATACATGTAAAAAAATTTTTAAGGTGAATACATTTTTAATTGTAGCAGTAAAGTAGAGCTTTAAAAGCATTGTTAAATTTACATAATGTATTGTTATATAGTTCACATACAAATGGATATGATATATCTCAATATATCATTATAATAAAGTGGATAGTCTAACATATACAGTTTCCTTTTTTTTTCGGATACAAATATTAGTACTCTTCATACCAGGGGTATACCAACTACAGCTGGAAAGTCAAATCTGGCCCACTATCTGGTTTTGTATAAATTTTTACTGAAACACAGCCAAATTCATTCATTTATGCGTTGGCAACATACGATTTCTTTATTTACAATGGCAGAATGAAAAAGTTATTGGAGAGATCATATGTCCCTTGAAGCTTAAAACACTTATTTGTTAGTATTTTCTTTTTTTTTTAAAGATTTTATTTATTTATTTGACAGAGAGAAATACAGAAAGAGAGGGAACACAAGCAGAGGGAGTGAGAGAGGGAGAAGCAGGCTTCCCACTGAGCAGGGAGCCCGATGCGGGGCTCGATCCCGGGTCTCCGGGACCATGACCTGAGATGAAGGCAGTTGCTTAACCAACTGAGCCATCCAGGCGCCCCTTGTTAGTATTTTCAAGAAAAGAGTTTGTTGGTCCCTGAATAACACAATTATATATGTATTACTTGCAAAACACAAAAGAAATTTACCTTTACATTATCTTTATTAAATATACAAGTGATATCAAAACATATAAAAACTAAAGCTTGAATGATTCCCATCCACTCTCAGTCTTACTTGCCATGTTCTCATCCTCAGAGTAGGCTCTTCATTCTTCAGTGTTCATTCACTTAGACCATTTAACTACCTCAAGTGTATCTTTAGGGGTGGCTTGGTGGCTCAGTTGGTTAAGCATCTGCCTTTGGCTCAGGTCATGGATCCCAGAGATCATGTTCCATGTTGGGCTCCTTGCTCAGCAGGGACCTTTTTCCCTCTGCTTGCTGCTCTCCCTGCTGTGCTCTCTCACTCTCTCTCTGACAAATAAAAAATAATAACAAAATCTTAGAAAAAAATAGAAGTTGTATAAAAGTTAGAGGAACTGCTAGAGATAAAAATATAAAATCTGAAATAAAATATTCACTAGTTTTGATTAAGAACAGGTTAGGTGCTTCAGAAAAAATAAAGTGAATTCAAGAAAGATAAAGCAATAAAGCTACAATTAAATATAGAGCAATGCTGAGAACTGAACAGGGTTTCAGTGAGCAATAGGAAAAAAGCAATTGATTTAGAATATATATTATCAGGTTCCAGAAGAACAAAGGAGTGGTAAAATGTTTGAGAAAGTAATGGCTGACTATATTCAAAATTTGCTTAAAAGTATAAACACTTCAGTCAAGGTGGTCAATGTAGGTAGAAAAGGGAAATATATTATTATATACAGCTAATGTAATACTTTTTCAGGAAAATGAGATGTATTTCTTCTAAGGCCAAAGCAAGAATATCCACTCTTAATATTTCTATACAACCTTTTACTAATCACCTTCAAGTCAGTGGAATAAAGAGATAAATATAAATTACATTAGATTATTATTAATTATAAATTAGAATTATTATTAAGTAGAAATTAGAAATTAGAATAAAGAAATAAATATAAATTACATTAGATTATTATTAATTAGAAATTAATTATATTAGAAAAAAGAAGTAATATACTCTTTATCTTGCAAAGTTCATGTATAAAGAAAATTTTAAAACAGAAGTATGCAGACTTTTCTTAAAGAACCTGTTATGAAATACCTTAGGTTTGCAGCCCATATCATCTCTTTTGCAAATACTCAACTCTGTAAATATATCTTGAAAGCAGCCATCAGTATCTAAACAGATGGCTATGTCTACATTCCAATAATTTTGCTCATAAAAATAGACCAGTGGTGTCAGTGAAAAGGAAAGAGTAAGGAACCTCCCCAGAATTACCCCCAAAATGAAAAAAACAAAAAAAAAAACAAATAAAACAAAAACTGCCAGAATCAGCCTTACTGAGACTGGAAAATACTTTAAGGTTAATAGCAACCAAGCAAGTGTTTAGTCAGGATAAAGGCCACTGAAAACGGGTAAGAGATCTTTGTGGCATATTAACAACCATCACCCTACACCACTTCCCAGCATGGTGGTGCCTAAACAGGGCAACCCATGTTCCTAGTATGGATATCTAGTACTTGAGGGAGCAAAGCAGATCTTGATACTGGGGAACTGAGTTTATCTATTTCGAACTGACTGGGCTTTCACCCTGAGGGACCGCTTTAGAGAGTTTCCTTTTATTTTGTCTAATTTGGAAACTGTCAGGTTAGAGAAGCTCTGTGGTCCTCAAAAACAATAAAACCCTAGGGCACCTGGGTGCCTCAGTTTTAAGTGTCAACCTTTGGTTCAGGTCATGATCCCAAGGTCCTAGGATCAAGCCCCGCATTAGGTTCCCTGCTCAGCAGGGAGTCTGTTTCTCTCTCTCCCACTCGTTCTGCTTGTATTCCCTCTCTCACTGTGTCTCTGTCTGTCAAATAAATAAATAAAGTCTTTTTTTAAAAAGTGAAAAAGATGTTTCTACTTGGGGAGAGTGGGCAAGTAAAAAAAAAAAGGAAGATAGCAAACAACAAACAAATCAAATTCTGAGAGAAAGGACAAAGAATGAGTATTATGAGGGAATAAGGATTTTTAAAGCTACTATGTATTTGGGGAAAACTAGGGCAGATGAATGTTCAGGTCAGTTAACATGCTCACAAAAGCCCTGAGAAGACAATAAACTTCCAACTGTGGCTTGTCTTTAGGCTCAGAACAAGTAGGAAGTATAAGCTAGATAGTGTGGTAAAAGGCCTAGTTAGACTTTAAAGGAATGCCCCAACGAGAGTCAATTTGCAAAGACCTGAAGAAAAATATTTTACTTTCCTTTGACTATTTTTTCTTTCTTGCTTGTTTTTCTTTTACTTTCTTTCCTTTCTTCTCTTAGCCTTCATTCCTTTTCTTCTCCTTTATGTCCCTTTCTTCCTTCCTCTCTTTCTTCCTACATGAATTTCTTTTGTCCTTTTCCCCCATCAATCTTTTTTTTGCATATAGTACTCAAAATATCCAATTTTTAACAAAAATTTACAAAGAATTAAAAGAAACAAATAAATATGATCCATTTACAGGAAAATAAGAGATTAATATAAATCATCTATGAGCAAATACAGACATTGACTTCTTAGATGAAGATTTTAAATCACTTTCTTAACTGTGCTCAGATAGCTAACAGAAACCACTGACAAACAGCTAGAGGAAATGGAAATGATGTATTGGTAGAGAATATCAATAAAGAGATAAAGTATTAAAAGGACCATAGAAATTCTAGAACTGAAAAGCACAATAACTAAAATGAAAACATCACTAGAGTTCAACAGCAGATTTGAGAAGACAGAAGACTCTCAGTAAACTTGAAGATGGAATGATTTAATCAGTTTGAGGAGAAGAAATAAAAAAGAGAAAAAAACATGAACAGAGCCTAAGGATCCTTGGTACACTATCAATCACCCTGACATATGCATTATGGGAGTTCCAGAAGAAGAAAGAAAAAAAGGCAGAATATTTGAAGAAATAATGGCCAAAAATTTCCCAGATCTCTTGAAATATATCAATCTAGTTATCCAAGAGTTTCAATAAATTTTGAGTGGGATAAAAAAAGATAACCACACTAAGACACATTATAATAAAACTGTAGAAAGTCAAAGATACATGGAATCTTGAAAGTGGCAAGAGATAATTGACATTATTTTTCTCAAGTTCCTCAAAAAAATAGAAGAAATAACATTTCCTAACTCATTCTGTAAGGCCAGCATTACCCTGACACAAAGGCCAGGCAAAGACATCACAATTAAAGAAAACTACAGACCAATATCCCTTATGAGTGGGACATTTTTAACAAAATATTAACAAACTGAATCCAACAATCCATTAAAATAAGTGTATATCATGACCAAGTGAGATTTATCCCAGGAATCAAAAGTGGTTCAGCATAATAAAGTTAATCAATTCAATACACCACATAAATAGAGTGAAGAGGAGTTAGCATATGATCATCTCAGTTGATGCAGAGACAGCATTGGATAAAATCCAACATTCTTTCATAATAAAAACTCTCAGAAAACTAGGAATAGAAGGGAACTTCCTGAATGTGTAAAGGATATTTATGAAAAACCCTAATGTCATGCTCAATTGTAAAAAATAGAAAGCCTTTTTCCTAAAATCAGGGACAAGAATGACTGCTTTTGCCACTGCTATTTACATTTCTGGAGGTTCCAGCTAAAGCAATTTGCCAATAAAAGAAATAAAACCTATTTAAATTATAAAATAAGAGTTAAAACTATTCTTAATTGCATATGGCATAATCCTATTATAGAAAATCATAAGGGACCTACACATACACCTTCTTATAACTAATAAATTCAGCAAAGTTGTAGGGTACAAGAGTAACACACACACACACACACACACACACACAAAACCAGTTGTGTTTCTACACGCTAAATATGAACGATTGGAAGTTAAAAAATAAAAACAAAAACAATTCGATCTACAGTAATATTCAAAAGAACAAAAATATCTAAGAACAAATTTAATGGAGAAGGTTAAACACATACAAAGAAAGCTGAAATGTTGCTGAAAGAAATTTAAAAAGATCTATGCAAGTGGAAGACATCCATGTTTATAGATTGGAAGACTTACTATTATTCAGTTGGAAATATTACTCAAGGTGACCTATGGTGATCTATAGTATCAATGCAATCTCTATCAAATTTATTGAATCCCTGTTTCAGCAGCCATTTGTGGGGTGGAAATGGAAAAACCAATCTCCAAAACAATCTTGAGAAGGAATAAAATTGGAGCACTCACACTTCTATTCTAAACTTATGACAAATATACATTCATCAAGACTGTGGTACTGGCAGAAGGATAGACATATGGATCAATGGAATAGAATTAAGATTCCAAAAATAAACTTGTATTTATGGCGACTTCGCTTTCAATAAGGGTGCCATCACCATTCACTGGGGGTAAGAATATTTTCCTTAAAAAATGGTGCAAGGATAACTGATTATCTGCATGCAAAAGAATGAAGTTGGACCTCTAACTTACACCATATATAAAATTAACTAAAAATGTAATAACAATATAAATACAAGAGTCCAAACAATAAAACTCTTAGGAGAAAACAGAAGTAAATCTTTATAGCTTTAGTTTTGCAATGGATTTTTAGATGAGACACAAAAAAACATGAATAAAAGAAAAATTAGACTTTAGACTTCAGCAAAATTTAAAAATTTTGTGCCAAGGATGTTAAGAAAGTGAAAAGACAACCTACAGAATGGTAGGAAATATTTGCAAAGTCTATATCTGGTTTGGTTCTAGTATACAAAATATATGGTAACTCTTACAACAATATAGACAAACACCACCAAAAATGGCAAACTATTTTAGTAGACATTTTTCTAAAGAAGGCACACAAGATTTCAGCAGGTACATGGAAAGATGATAAATATCATTAGTCATTAGGAAAATATTATTCAAAATAAAACAAGATACGTACTCATTTTCTAGTCTCTTTCTGGGCCTCCAAAAAGATACATGTTAGAGGATAGGATATTTTTCCATATAAAGTTATGCTTTATTTTGAGCCTTTTTTCCTTCTGTTCTTCCAAGTCTATGATTTCTAAGTATCCATCTTCAAGTTCACTGATCCATTTTTCTAAGTGGCCCAATTTGATACATGGCATGGCAATCCAGTAATTTTTTTAAATTTCATATTTTATCATTTTTATGTCAAATTTTATATATCTATATTTTAGTGCTAAAATCTACATTTAATTATATTTAATCTTTTGTTAGTTTTATACTTATTGAAATACCTATCACTAATGAGTTTGTATTTAAAATAGTTGCTTTAGGGGCACCTGGGTGCCTCAGAGGGTTAAGCCTCAGCCTTCAGCTCCAGTCATGGTCTTGCCCACATTAGGCTCTCTGTTCAGTGGGGAGCCCGCTTCCCCCTCTTTCTCTGCCTTCCTCCTTGCCTATTTGTGATTTCTCTCTCTGTGTCAAATAAATAAATAAAATCTCTTTTTAAACAATGGTTGTTTTAGAGTCCTATTTTAGTAAAACCATTTAGGTCATCTCAGAGTTTACCCCTATCTGGGTGTTTTGGTTTTCTTATACATGATATCTTTGAAAATGAAGAGAAAAAGCCATGAACTAAGGAAATAACAAAGCCTCAAAAAGCTGGAAAAGACAAGAAAATATCCTCCCTACAGCTTCTAAAGAGGAAGTCATTATTTCAATACCTTGATTTTACCCCAGTGAGACTCATTTCATATTTTTATATATGGATATGTTAGATGATAAATATGTGTGACTGAAACTGTTAAGTCTGTGGTATTTTTTACAGTAGCAATAGGGAATTAAAAAACTTCCTAATCAGCTGACATCTGATAGCTAATTTAACCTATGTTTTAAGGTCCATATCAAGAAAACAAAGATGGTAAGTGGTAGATTAAACTCAACAGTTTATTATCAAGATTAATGAAGTAGTGCACATAAAATACTTATCCCCATGCCTGGAAATTGGAAATGTTTAATAAATGTTCTTTATTTAACAAAATTTATTGAACATCTACAATGTGTTAGTCTCTATCCTAAGGGATGAAAATACAGTGAGGAATAAAAGAAAAAAATTACTGCTCTTCTATCATTTAAAGCCTAGTGATAGCAACAGCTAGTTCTTAAAATATTTCTTTGTGTTTCAGTCACTTTTCTAAATGTCTTACATATATTAATTCATGCAATCTTCACAACAACCATATGTGATAAATTCATTATTATCATTTCTGCTTGACAGATTAGAAAACTTACTTACTTAAAGTAGAAGAGCTAGAATATGAATCCAAACCACTTGTCCAGCGACCATGCTCTGAAATTCAGTTGTCTTCTTTCTGTACTCTGATTATTACTGGTATTAGGTAATTTAATATTTAAAGTGAAGGGCTTAATTGTGATATGAGAGAATACATTTACATTTACTAAAGAATGAAAACACTATGATGTTTTCTAAAGAGTATATTTATGATGACAATGAATGACACTAACAGCTGATTAGAACACAATCACAATCATATTCTTCTTTAATGAAGCATTTCCTGTGGGGCTCCTGGGTGGCTCAGTTGTTAAGCATCTGCCTTCAGAATAGGTCATGATCCTAGAGTCTAGGGATCCAGTCTTGGGATGGAGTCCTGGGATCCAGCCCCACATGTGGCTCCCTTCTCTGTGGGAAGCCTGCTTCTCCCTCTCTCACTCTCCCTGCTTGTGTTCCCTCTCTAGCTGTGTTTCCCTCAGTTAAATAAATAAATAAATAAATAAATAAATAGATAGATAGATAGATAGATAGATAAATAAATAAAACCTTTAAAAATAAATAAATAAAGCAATTGCTTGATTTTCTACTTTAATGGCAATTATAGAAAAGGAAAAATATTCTTAAATATTAGATAATGGTTTTCCTTTAGGTTTTGTTTTTGTTTCAATCTTAATTTATGGTTAAGTCTCATTTAATTTTTCTCCTCTGATTACCAAATACCTGCTTTTTGTCTCCTTTTAAATTAATTATCTTTACAAGAAGGTGGTGTCTAAAAAGTTTTTAAAGAATACTTTCTGTGGATGAATTCTACCATTTTCTGTTTCTAATTTGTCAGCTTCTGTCTCAGTTACAGTTATTTTGTCAACCTTCTAATTTTTTTTTTCTGGCTTCTACTTCACCATCACGTACCTTTCTTTCTTTCTTTTTTTCCCCTTGGCTTCTTTAATAACTAGCATGAACTTGTTTGAGGATATACATTGACATGGAAAGATTTCTAAGCCACTTTGATAGAGCATTTAAAGTCTTGTGAAGGAGGGCGCCTGGGTGGCTCAGTTGGTTAAGTGACTGCCTTCGGCTCAGGTCATGATCCCGGAGACCTGGGATTGAGTTCCACATCGGGCTCCCTGCTTGGTGGGAAGCCTGCTTCTCCATCTCTCACTCCCTCTGCTTGTGTTCCTTCTCTGGCTGTGTTTCTCCCTGTCAAATAAATAAATAAAATCTTTTAAAAAAAAATCTTGTGAAGGAGGGAGCATATTAAGATATTTCTGTATATGTAGATAGTCACACATACATATACTTAAATATTACTTTGTTACATATGTTTGTGCATATATAAACTGTACAGATAATGCTTAAGAATAGGTATATTTCAGTTGTGGAATTTTTTAATTTGTTATTTTTAAATTTTTCTACAATGAACATATATCCACTATTTATTATTTTTGATGGACAAATTATTGAAATGTTAACTTGATTAAAAATATACAGTGTTATATGGAATCAAAATTTCTTTAGAATAAAGTTGTTTATTGGATTTAGCAATAAATGGGTTTATTGGCACGTACATAAGAGTAGTTTCAAGAGTATTGGTGACAGAGAGCACTACATTTGGCTAAGAATTAAAGGTCATTTATATATCAGATATTCTGCAATAAAGTTGAATTTATTCAGGGGCTGGGTGCAGTATCTTTTATTGATAGTACATGTCAAGGTAGGTCTCCCCATGTCCCTCTCCTTCTCCAGGGTGTCTGGCATGGAAACTGTGGAGAGGTTGGGAGACCTCAGTGTATTGGGGGATGATTTGGGGGCAGGAACTCTCCAGCATCAAAGGGCTTTGCTCTTCCTCTTTCTCTTTCTGGGGCTGGTGGTCTAGGGGCTCTTACTCCTTGGAGTCCCTGTGGACCATAAAGTCCACCACCTGGATGCCTTAGCCAAATTCACTGTCATACCAGGAAACAAGCTTGACACTGTAGTCGTTGAGGGCAGTGTCAGCCCCAGCATCAAAGGTGGAAGTGGGTGTTATTCTTAAAATCACAGAGTGTAGACACTGATGCCCTTGAGCATACACTTTGATGCCTGCTTAACCACCTTCTTGATGTCATTGTACTTGGCAGCTTTCTCGAGGCAGCAGGTCAGATCCATTACTAACATGTGAGGGGTGCATGAAAAGCCATGCCAGTGAGCTTCCTATTCAGCTAAGGGATGACCTTACCGACAACCTTGGCAGGTCTAATAGAAGCAGGAATGATGTTCTGAGCAGCCTCTCAGCCATCATGCCATGGCTTCTGAGAGGGACTGTCCACAGTCTTCTGTGTAGCAGAGATGGCATGGACTGTGGTTATGAGTCCTTCCCCCACCCAACGATGCCAAAGTTGTCATAGATGGCCTTGGCCAGGGGAACCAAGCAGTTGTGCAGGAGGCATTGCTGACAATCTTGAGGGAATTGTCATACTTCTCATGATTCATACCCATCACAAACATGGGGGCATCAGCAGAAGGGACAGAGATAATGACCCTCTTTGACCACCATTCAAGTGATCTCAGGCTTCTCCAAGTGGTGAAGACCGCAACAGACTCTGCAACATACTCAGCACCAGCATCACCCTATTTGTTTTTGGTAGGATCTCATTCCTATAAGATGGAGATAGTCTTTCTATTGATGACAGTTTTCTCATTTCAGCCTTGACTGTGCCATTAAATTAGCCATGAGGGGAATCATACTGGAACTTGTAGAGCATGTAGTTGAAGTCAATAAAGGGT
This sequence comes from Spilogale gracilis, assembly GCA_004023965.1. Classification (NCBI taxonomy): domain Eukaryota; kingdom Metazoa; phylum Chordata; class Mammalia; order Carnivora; family Mephitidae; genus Spilogale; species Spilogale gracilis. Next base: position 29,452 of record PITA01003801.1, on the reverse strand, counting down.
CATGATGGCATCAATTTCTACTTTGTTAGAGTTAAAAGTAGCCCTAGTGACTAGGTGGTCAAATCCATTTACTCTTACCTTCACCATCATGTCTTGGGGATGCAGATGACACTGCACCAGAGATACAGTTGTCCAATGGGAAGCAACAAAAAGCCTAAAGTTGAAATTTTAAATAAAAAGGAATCAAAACACAGTAAAAAAAGTTAGAGTAAGTAGAGGACATTCTTTTTAAAAATGTGACCATGAATCAAGAGAGAACATACATTTATTGCTATTGTTTTTCCAGATGGTAGAGATTGAACATACTCCTATGCTGATTTGAGAGAATGGTTGAAAATCTAGATGAATAAGTGTAAATTTGATAAAATAAGTTTACAGAAGCAGATGGAATTTAGCTCATGGGGAGAGAGGTCTTTGAAAGGAGAAATACTTCTTTCCAATTAGCAAAGATGAAGAAAGCTGATGTTATTGAAATGAAGAATGGGATATGGATTTTGATGTAGAAAAGAAATAGACAAGTGATTGGCTATTTTAAAATACTTATAGGATCAAGTGTGTTTTTTTCTTTTGTTCTATAATTTATACATAAGCAGCAACAAGTTTTCATAGATGCAATTAATGGCGGAAGGCTAATCTTGGCTAACAGAAATGTTGTTTATGCCTAAGAGAAATAAGAGGAGACCAGATAAAAACCTGGACTTATGTCTTAATATGAAAAATTGCAAGTATTCTTCTGGTGATTCTAAAATTCCCACAGTAACAATATTTTTGAAAATTACAATCCTAGGACAACTTAAGCTGTTTCATTTCCTTTGGCTAGAACCACTATAAGAAACCTACAATCCTGGGAAAAAAAAAATCTACAACCCTGTACAGATTACTCCAATCTCTACTACATACCAATCCTTCTACTCTTTAAAATCTTTAACTCCTACCCATAATGTCCATCCATAAAGTACATCAGAAACTGTGAGTTATGGAAAGAAAGGTGTCTATTTGTGAGGTAGGGAGGGAACAGCAATACTCTCTTCTCATCTCAAGAAATCAAACCCAAATGTATGAGAATTTGGAAGAAGGAAAAATTATCTACAATGTTCTTTGATAAGGCCCTTCTAGCTCAACACTAGAGACAGAAATAGCTATAACTTCCTGTGAACTCTGTGGGTAGTCAGACTGAAATCTGTAAGGCTGAAGGGTACATTAGCAACAGTGATGATTTGTAGCCCCATGATCATAATACTGTAACAGCAGACTCAAGTTCTAAACTCTGAAAAATTGATGTTAGACTTATTTTCCCAGATAGTGGCATATTTTCCCTTTTGTTATGCTTTTAATATTTTAATGGAAATTTAGAGGGGAGTAGGTCACCAATCAATAAGTCAGATTAACTCCATTTGGACCTAAGTATTGACAGTATGTCTCTTATCATTTTGCCCATTTTTTTTTCCTTCCAGGCACTCTGTACCCTGTATTTCTCTTAGTGGAATATATGTCTATAGAAAAGACACAAACAAATGAGGAGAGAGAGGGAAAGTGGGAAAGGGAGAAAGGGAGAGAGAAGTGGGAATGGATTCTTCAAACTCATAAATTAAAGAAAGAGCACACTTATTACTCCACATGACAAATTTGAAAAACAAAGAAGCATACAATATTTGCAACAAGAACAACGCCCCCCCCTTTTTTTCTCTACCTACTATCCTTGCTCCAGCTGGGAAAGAGGAATTCTTAGTGGAATCAAAGAAGATGGGAGGCTGTAGGCTCAGAAGAGTGGGAAAGAATTGTCAAGGTCTTTGTGGATAGAAATGGAAGGGTATCATGAGATGCCCCAGTAACTCCATCACTATGCCTGAAAGCCCAGACAGTTCCCACAGAAACTCCTTATTCATGGCAACACTTACACTGCCTGAATTTGAGAAACTGCCTAGATTGTCTTACCAGCTAGTTGGCTTCAGGCCCAAAACTGATCATCCATCAACTGCTGAAAGTCTACAACACTCACCATGCCCCCAGACCTGAGTCCCTTTCTACTTCCTCCATGTATTAAAGTTTTTCCATCACCGAGGAAATTCATTAGTCCCTCAAGAAAGAGAATGTACTCCTAAATATCTACTATTACACTTAGAATAGTGTCTCTAATTCTCAAGTTGGTAATTAAGTCCTCCAAAATCTGTGATATGGAAGGAAAATCCCTGCTAACATCCCTACTTCCCCAACCAGTATTTGGGTCAAATTAATTGGACCTAACTGGAGACCTTTCCCCAAACTAACACAACGAAAAACTATACTCTTGTTATATAAGTCGAGAAAACTGGATCTAATTTTGAAAGCAATTGGAAACATTTGCTGTATTTTACACAGGACAGAGTAACAGGTTTTGTTTTGTGTTTTGTTTTGTTTTTAATTTTAAAAATATCACTCTGACTACAGTGTGGAAAATAGAAATGGTTGTGAGGTTAGAAAACAGTCGAAGTAGTAAAAGGACCTGAGGGAAATTCTCTATAATGCAATGACAGTATGTAACCTTGAACAAGTTTTTTACCTTCTTGAAATTTTATTTAAAAATTGAAAATAATAAATGACACATAATTATGTTTTGAGATTTCAATTGCATTGTTCCTATGGGCACTGACATTGTGTCAACTGAATATAAACTTTTGCCATCAAAGTGTTAATCTCCTAAGGGGTATTGTGTACAACTTTTTTTATACAGATGTCTTCCTCTATGGTCATAATAAGCACTTAAATGCTTCTTCAGTCAAGGATGACTACCTATATGTGTATCAGTGTGTAAATAATACTGTTTAACATAAGCTTAATTAATGTGGGCCTCTAAAATTTTAAAAATATATTTCTTTATATGTAATGGCTTTTTATAAGAATACACCATCTAGAGTACATATCTGTGTTTACAATTAATAGAATGTATAAGGGAAGCATATCTTAGGAATGTTTTGGATGCATAAATGTATGATGTGTACAGGTCTGAGATAAATGGGAAGATATGTAAAGGGAAAACATTGATTCATGAATATATGTAATACACAAAGATCACAATGCACTGAAGGTCATAATTATTTAACTCTAATATTTAATCATTAATCAAATTTCCCTTATAACTTATTATTTTTAATACACTTACATAATTAATGGCTTTACTATCATCCCCTAAATTTCCTTGTTGTAATGCTTAATCTTTCAAGCTTAGATGAAAACTTACTTTGGAAGGAAAAGAAAAAACTCTTAGTTTGAAACTTTGGGAGTGTTTTTAATTATGGTCTAACATTTGAATGGGTAATTTGTTTAAAGGTATATTCTTTAAATTGATTTTAAATAAAATACTGATGCACCTGCACGGGAAATTCAATGAATTAACAAACCCCATGTATAGAAGGATTTAAAATATTTATTATTGAAGGGGCACAGGCACCCAAATGTTCATGGCAGCAATATCCACAATAGCCAAACTGTGAAAGGATCTGAGATGTCCTTCATCAGAGGAATGGATAAAGAAGATGCGGTACATATATACAATGGAATATTATTCAGCCACCAAAAAGGATGAATACCCACCATTTGCATCAACATGAATGGAACTGGAGAGCATTATGCTAAGTGAAATAAGTCAAGCAGAGAAAGATAATTATCATATGGTCTCACTCATATATGGAACATAAACAATAGCACAGAGGTCCATAGGGGAAGGGAGGGAAATCTGAAGGGGGAGAAATGAGAGAGTGAGATGAACCATGAGAGAGTATGAACCCCAGGAAAGAAACAGGGTTTCAGAGGGGATGGGTGTAGGGGTTGCGGTAACATGGTAATGGGTAATAAGGAGGAATGTGTTGTGATAAGCACTGGATGTTATACACAACTAATGAATCATTGAACATTACATCAAAAACTAATGATGAAAATAAGATTCATTTTCATTTTCACTTTATTATGTTCAGTGGCTAACTGAACATAATAAGAAAAGGAAAAACATAAAATATTTATTCTCTATTACCATTTGTATGTTTTCTATCTAACAGGAAGGAGTCAACACAGCAGTTAAGAGTAGAATGAAACTGTCCAGCTCCACAGCCCAGCTGAGGGATCCAGGGGAACTAAGAATACCTGTGCCTCGATCTGCTCATTTCTAGGAAGAGAATAAAGGCACTTACTTCATAAATTTTTTGGAAAGATAAAATAAGTTCATATACTTAAAATAGTATCATACGGGGGTGCCTGGGTGGCTCAGTTGGTTAAGCGACTGCCTTCGGCTTGGGTCATGATCCCGGATCCCACTTCGGGCTCCCTGCTCAGCGGGAAGCCTGCTTCTCCCTCTCTCACTCCCCCTGCTTGTGTTCCCTCTCTGGCTGTGCTTCTCTCTGTCAAATAAATAAAATATTAAAAAAAATAGTATCATACACACACACACACACACACACAAATATATATACAGAGAGAGAGAACTTTATATTAATACCTTATGATTATTTTTAATGGTTTATGTAATAGAGTTAATGATACCAAAAAGAGTCTCACAAATCTAGCAATCAAGATAGGGAAGAGCACATGAAAACTATTTTAATGTCACGTGCCATGAAAATTAAGCAGACATCCTATGGCATACACATGCTAATTATTATCAACATTACTCATTAAACCATCAATATTTTAGCTAATTCACTGTGAAAGGAAAGAAGTTTATAAGTTTGATCCCATAACACATTTTGATTCCCACAGTGTCAGATGATGGTTTTTAGCTCCAGCTGTGGCATAGCTATTAAGTTGTTTGGCATAAAGTAATTTATGAAGATTTTTAATGGGAAAACAGTAGATAATTACATGGTATTTTTACCCAATCCAACTAAACTTGCATCTCTTCCTTTCTGCACTAATGCACAATCAGATAATCACTTTACTGACCAAAGTGACATTGATGATTATGAAGAATAATAATTTTATTGAAATAGTATTCACTCATACATCCTGAATGTTATACATTACTATTTTTAAAATGCATTCCAAAACTTTTGGCTGAAGACACAAGAAAAATCCTTTCATACTGGCTTTCACTAAACAGAAATTCAGAGCCAAGGTGTCTTCAGAGCTGGTTAATTCAGTAGTACAATGATGACATCAAGAACCCAGATTATTTCTCCTTCTGTTTTGTGTGACAACTTTGTTGTGTGACAGCTTTGCCCTCAGTCTGGCCCCTTTCATAGTCATGGCAATTATGGAAATTACACCAAGACACAATAATTACCTGAGGCAGAATAAGAATTAGTATTCCAAGGTCTCTCCTCAAACAAAAGAGGAAAATATGCCCAGAAATATTATTAGATTTGTCTGTACAGCTCCTTGGCCAGAAGTGGATCATGTGCTAACCCTTAAATCAATCACTGGCAAAGCGAAGAGGAACGTCCTTGCTTTAGAATCAAGCAGGCTTTACAACTGAAGGAAAAGTATGAGTTTTCTTTCCCTCAGACACTTGGTAGAAGGATGAATGAATTATTAAGAAGAGAATTATAGAATGAACATTGGTTAGGCAATAGTGCCTCTTGAGTAGTCAGGAACATTTTTCTTTTTGAAAGCTGTGAAGTAGGGGTGCCTGGGTGGCTCAGTCATTAAGCGACTGCCTTCAGCTCAGGTCATGATCCCCGAGTCCTGGGATTGAGCCCTGCATAGGGCTCCCTACTAGGCAGGATGCCTGCTTCTCCCTCTCTCACTCCCCCTGCTTGAGCTCCCTCTCTCACTGTGTGTTTCTTTCTGTCAAATAAATAAAATGTTAAAAAAAAAACAAAACTGTAAACTACATTGCACTCAAGCTGCATAGATACAGAAAAATAATGCTATACTTTGCTAAAGCCATTTGTAATATAATCTATCAAATTGATATAAAAGAATAAGTTAAATTTCAGATAAATGCACAATTTCTTAATTCATTCTCCATCTTTTTTAACTTGACACCAAAGTTGACAATTTACTACATGCCAGAGCTGGGTTCAGTGTTAAGTACACCCTGATAAATAAAACATATATGGTAAGCATATGATGCTAATAAGCTTAAAATTATAGTTCAAACATTAAATAAATATACATATAAAGATACAATTAGAGTTAAGATAATAACTTTTTAACAAGGTCTACTTTTGATATTCTTCTATACATTGTTCAATTTTAGCCAGACATTTAATAAATCAGTTTGACCAAAAGCCCCCACATTCCATATCTGATCAGGTTCCACCTTTTTTCCGCCATCCCCCAGGTGATGTCTCCATCTGCCTTCAGCAAAAACATCCTTATACCAGTTTCTCTAGAATCCTCCTTTACCCATTATGTTTCCTCTTAGTGATTCTGCTTAGTAATTCTCCATTCACTGAACCCTGCCTTGCTCCTTGCATATACATTCCTACTTGCCCATGTTGTATTTATTCAGAGTTAAACCTGATCTCTCTCCTGCTACAAAATTTCATTGCAGTGACATTTATAACTATCATGATAGCTTTATCCTTGAATAATGTCTGTCTTACTGTGCCCTAATAATGCTATGGAATATATATTTTTTTTCTTTAACAGTATTTACCATGTAAAAAATGGGGGACAACATCCCTATAAGACACCACTCTCTACAATGACTCGTAAGTAGGAATGAACCTTTATGTATACAGAGCAAGTAATTAAAAGAAGAGAAAACTTTACAGTTATCTGAAGTCATAGTTTAAAGTTCTTTAGTAAGTTCCTTTTAATTTTAAATTGATTAAATCTTTTGGTATACATTTTATATGTAACATGTTACTATTAAAATATATATAACTTTTTTCCTTTTAGCTAGAGAAGCATCAAACTCATGAAAAAAAACCAAATTTACAGATAGAAAATATTTGAAGTCTTGTGATTTCAGCAAAATTATGCATAGTAATTATTAGCATTTGAAGGATGTTTTTATATTCAGATTAATATAACACAATGAGGTCTTTCTAGAATTATCAAATGACACTACTTTAAATTTTATTCATCTTCAAAAGGCATTCACAGTGATTGCTACCTTCCGTAGAAACCATACATATTCGTCTTAATGCTTACACTGTTTTATCATTTTACCAAAGGAAACATTAATACACAGTAGTTAATAGCATGCACGATTTAACATTTTAATTTGTGTTAGATCAGAAATGTTACAGTGTGATGGACCCAGGGCTCCTGATTTCTATAGCCATGAAAAAAAGTTCTTAAAGTCTATATTTCATTGTCTTTGTCCTAGAAACAAACAAACAAAATGATACAAGGGAAAAAGAATTCTTTTAACACTCTCTCACTAGAGCTCCACTGGATTAGAATTTCCACAGTCCTGCTTCTACCTCTTCTGTGACCCTAGGAAAAGTTTGAATTACCGGAAGCCTTGATTTACTCACCATCTTTCTAAAATATAAGCTATAGATGGACAGGAATGTTTGTTTTATTCACTGGTCTATCCCAAGCACCTGGTGTCCATCCTATATTAGGGTTTAGATACTATCTGTTTAAGAAAATGAAACTCTTTAATGAAGCTCTTTTGAGTTTCTATGATTATTAGATAATGTGTATTTAAATGCTTTTGAAAAGTGCTGATAATAGGTGTTTTCTTTATTTGGTATTATCAAATAATACTTCCAAAAGCAAAATATCTAGACATTAGCCTTTAGAATTAGAATATGTATTATTATAAATAAACATAGTTTTTCCCACTTTAGTAAGAATAGCAATTTTAGTCAAACCATTTTATCATGTATTTGCTTCAAAATAGGTTTCAGAGACAAAAAAAAAATATTCATACAAAAAAACCAGCCATCTTGCAAACACTATAACCTTGGTAGGCTAGTTTAAATGAGTCATAAATTTTGCATATTTTTAATATCATAATCCATTTATTGATAACATTTACATTTCCTGAAAACAAAAGGGTTTTAAAGATTCAAGCACAAGTCATGAATAATTAAGCCACTGTAATTTAGTTTAAGAAAAGAGATACTATAGGTCAATTCATTGGGTTAAACCTGTTGAAGAAAATTAAAACAATGCCAAATGAAGAGTTATCAGTGAAACTAGGGATGGTTTTTTTGAATAAAATTTTAAATGATTCTGGTACCCAATTTCCATGGGTGGAGGGTTCCCCATACCATCAAGAAACAATTCTCTGACATCAGCTGGGTATCCTATAGTTTGACTCAATTCTGACTATCCATCCAGAGATAGCATCAGATCCCACAAGGTAAGGATTCAGTCTCACAAGACTCTTCCCCCGTACACACACTTCAGATGCCAGTTACAAGTCCATGTTTTGACCTGTGCTTCTGAGTGACTGAATACAAAATTGGAAATTCCAACAACCCCTTCCTCTGGTATGATTAATTTGCTAAAGAGGCTTACAGAAATGCTTCACTTACTATATTACTAGGTTATAAAGTGATATAATTCAGAAATAGTCAGATGGAAGAGAGGCATAGTGCAAGGTATGGGGAAAGAGCACAGAGTTTCCATGTTCTTAACTGATATTCCAGTCCTGCACAAATCTCCAGGTGGTCACCAGCCAATAAATTCTCCAAACCCAATCCTCTTGAGTTTTTGATGGAGGCTTCATTACATAGGCATGATTGATTAAATCATTGACCATTGGTGGTTGACTCAACCCCCCTTCCTTTTATAACTGCTCTCAGTAAGCTACAGCCTTTTAAGGACTAGTAAGCTTCAAGAAAAAATATATATCTTTTTTACCTTTGAACTCCCGAAAAACAAAAATATTTAGACAGACATGACGGGGCATACATAAAATGAGATATTTCTTTTCACCAACACTATTTCTACCCCCTATTTTTTTCGTGTGTGCTATTTCTTCATATCAGTCCTTCTGAACATCCTTTGTGCCTTTCCATCTTCTAGACCTCTAAGTCTTGCGATAACTCAAGATAATTCAAGTCTGAGGGGCGCATGGGTGGCTCAGCTGGTTAAGCCACTGCCTTCAGCTCAGATCATGATCCTGGAGTTCCAGGATCCAGTTCTTCATCGGGTTCCCAGCTCCATGGGGAGTCTGCTTCTCCCTCTGACCTTCTCCCCTCTCATGCTCTCTTTCACTCACTCTCTCTCTCAAATAAATAAATAAAATATATTTTTTTAAAAAGACTTAGTCTAAGAACTACTCTTCTTCTCCACTTATTATCCCCCCAGGTAATCTGGCATAAGTTTTAATACCTTCTTGAACGGGTCACTTCTACTTTTATACTATCCCTACCTTTCCCATAAATTCTAGAATCCCTATTTGTCATCTTCATTTGGATTTCTAACAGGCATTTAAAAATAAGTATACCGGGGCACCTGGGTGGCTCAGTCATCAAGTGTCTGCCTTTGGTCAGGTCATGATCCCAGAGTCCCAGGATTGATCCCCACATCCAGCCCTGCATCAGACTCCCTGCTCAGTGGGAAGCCTGCTTTTCCCTCTCTCACTTCCCCTGCTTGTGTTCCCTCTCTAGCTGTGTTTCTCTCTGTCAAATAAATAAATAAAATCTTTTTTTTAAAAAGTATATCAAAAAACCTAGATTTCTGCCCTGAAACCTGCTTTTCTATTAAAGCACCTGTGAGTGATATCAAAATTCCCAAAACTTGTTATTATCCCTGATTGATTTCTTTCACATAGACTCCACAAAAAGTCAGCCAAGAAATGCTGGCTACCCTCTCAAGAATTTCACCACTATTAACTGCAGACCAAGCCACTATTGTCTCTCACCTTGAACTGGCTTTCTTATTTCCTTTTTTGCAAGGCAAGTTACTTTATACATGGCAGTAGGAGTGATACTTTAAAGTATAAGCTGCACCACAATTATGGTAAAATCTATGATTTATTTCCCATAAAATAAAATTCAAAAGTCTTGTCCATGGTCTATGAAGCCCTTTATGATAAGCCTTTGTCAGATTTCTGATATTATCTTCTCTTTCCCTCTCTCTCTTTTCCTCCATCTCCCCTTCTATCTGTACTATACCTTGGCCTCTTGGCTTTTTACCCAAACTGAGAAAGCATGCTTCTTACTCAAAATTTTTGCAACTGATAGTTTCTCTTCCTTAAAACCTCTTCTTCCAACTATGTCATAAAGAAAAATGAAATTTTGTAAGACAGGTAAAAAGGAGGTACTCTTATTTTAAACAGAGTGGTCAAGAGAAAATTAACTGATTAGTTGAATCTTTAAAGAGATGCATTTGAGTGATAGTATCTCTATAAAAATATCTTTTATATTTTATATTGAAAACATCTAACTAACTTCATTTCCATATTTCAAGTTCCCTTTTCTAAAAGTGAGAAACTTAATTCCCTTTGTTGTTAATATAAAGTTACTTTTTTCTAAAATTAATCCTACTGTATATAACCAATCCCCCATGCCCATGTAGTTACCTTCTTTACTACACGATCTTCCAACTGCCTACCCCTCCATTCCATCTCTAGATTACATGCTTTGTTTCTGACACCCCTACTAGACTGCCTCTCTCCATAATACCCCACCTCACCTTATATGTACCTATCAGCCTTTTTATCAAGGCTTCCTATGCTTGCTGAAACTCCAACACCTGCTCTGGTCTGGTCTGCCTACCACCATTTCTCACCCACTTTCCCTCTATGGATACTATTTTGTTTCAAGAAGTTAATGATTTTAACCCAAAGTAGATTTTAAAATGCTATCATGAAGAGATGAGAATAATCACCAAATCTGTTAGTGTCAGAACTCTCTTCATTTAGAAGAGGAAATGCAAATCAAAAACACCATTATAGAACTGGTGAAAGCAGTTTGAAACATGGAGTCATAGAGAACTTTTTACTTAAGATGTAATGAGAAGGTTATGTATTAAAAACTAGAGATAGCTGAATATAATTTTATTGTATTTCTGCATTCTGTTCCCCTAAAAACTCTTTTTTATGTACTCTATGAAATAAGCTGACATGAAAGACAACAGAGACAGGTGAAATGAACCAGAAGAGAAATAAAACAAATAAAGAGAATGATGATTGAAATGGAAAGGATGTAATGAACCTAAAAATCCAATGTTAAAAAAATGTAATTAACAACTGAAGCTCACCAAATTGAATCAATAAGTGTATTAGGAAAAAATCTTTTTGAGAAAACACCCTCAACCTTGTCAATGCCTGATGAAGTTGTGAACTTTATTCCCTTATGTCTCTACCCAATGCCCCCCCTTCCCATTAACCCAAGATGTTGGCATGTAACAGATCTAGTCAATCATAATGCCCTACTCTGACAAAAACAAATAGTCTAGATCATGCAAATACCATCCCATTGGTGACAATTAAAGGTCTGTGGAATTCTTACTTGGAAGCATAGGGGAAAAAATTCAACTGCATTTGGAAAACAAAAAAGCTTATAGGTTCTATTGATAGTTATATGAAGGATTCTCTGTTCTGAGAATAAAAATTAAGAATGCATAATAAGATATAAAAGATGGATTAAAAGAGAGAGTATGTTGTGTATCTTACTTCCAGCTCCTGAATCCCTGGTACTCTGAGATACCACTGGGTCTGTTACGTGGCCAATAAGTGATGTGCTGTCCTCTTTCCCATTCCTCCCCATCAGTTTTTCTTTAATTCTCAGAGTTTACCGCTCCCAATGGAAGCTGAAAATACTAAGTATTTTCTCAACCTCAATTCACCCACAAATAAAGGCAGAATCCTGGTGCATCGCCTAAGGAGAAATCTGATAAAAAGAGAGATTTCAAAAGCTCTAGCTTGTTTTAATATGGCTTGCATATTGTTTAAAAGTGACTGAATACCAGAGGCAGTGATGAAGACATCAAAAAAAATCATAGAGTAATATTCCATTGTGTATATGGACCACATCTTCTTTATCCATTCATCTGTTGAAGGACATCCCAGTTCTTTCCACAGTTTACTATTGTGGACATTGCTGCTGTGAACACTGGGGTGCATATGGCCCTTCTTTCACTACATCTGTATCTTTGGGATAAATACCCAGTGGTGCAATTGCTGGGTCATAGGGTAGCTCTATTTTTAATTTTTTGTGGAACCTCCACACTGCTTTCCAAAGTGGCTGCACCAACATGCATTCCTACCAACAGTGTAAAAGGGTTCTCCTTTCTCCACAACTTCTCCAATATTTGTTGTTTCCTGCCTTGTCAATTTTTGCCATTCTAATTGGTGTAAGGTAGTATCTCAATGTAGCTTTGAATTGAATTTCCCTGATGGCTAATGGAAAGGGGGGGTGGGGATTGAAGTAGGAGATGAACCATGAAAGTCTATGAACTCCTAGAAACAAACTGAGTGTTTCAGGAAAGAGGTGGGTAGAGGGATGGGTGAACCTGGTGATGGTTACTAAGGAGGGCATATATGACATGGAAAACTGGGTGTTATACTCTAACAATGAATCATGGATCACTACATCAAAAACTAATGATGTATTGTATGGTGTCTAACATAATATAATAAAAATTAAAAAAAAAAAAGAAAACCAAAAGGATCATAGAGAAAATTAACTCAGTCTTGACATCTTGGAACTCCTGAATACCTCTGAGACACACAAATCTGGAAATTGTGTTTGTATAAGAAAATGAATCCTCTATTATTTAAGCATTTATAAATGGATATTCTATTATATACAGCCAATTGATTTCCATATGATATGCCAATTCATTAATTTTAGCCCCAAAACAGAATCCTACTGGAAGTGAGCAGAATTTGTCACCCTAAAATATACCTTTTTGTCATAAGGATTACTTTAGGCTAGTTATTTTTTAAAAACAGCAGCATGAGAGAAGCTCTGACAAATAAGTTGAAGTAACCATATTCTAAAAACAACCTTTTAGATTCTTTGGCTGGTCCAATAATTATATTGATGTAAGATTAATAGAAGAACAAATACAAGTTAATACTTCTGTATTCATTGGAGAGACCCAAGAAAACTAAGTATCTCCCTGAAATGGTTCAAGTCACCACCCTAAATATCATCACCAGCTAAAGACAAGAGACACTGGTGGTGAGAGAAAGAGGCCAGTTATGGGAGGTGAAGGGGACCATACTTTACCACACCAAGATATGTTTCTTTAGAATATTGATTATTTTAAGCTCACTGGTTTTAAAGAAGTTCTGAAAACTGAGTAGAAGTTACCCTTAATAAGAGACATTTTCATGTGTAAGAGTACATGAGTACCCAGGACACAGTCTCAGACCAGATCAAACATGTGGTTCTACCAGCTCAGATGAAGATGGCTGTTGCCATGTCCCACAGACATAATCCAGGGCATGGGCACACAATTTCAACTCTCCCTTTCTTAAGACTATGTCCCTGTTGGGGAGAGAGTAATGGCAGAATGCAGTTCTTCACATGTCAGCAAGACCAAGGTCATCACCCTTAGATGAGGGCATCAGTAATCTTTGAGCCCCTATGAAGGAGGAACCCAACTCATGCTCACAAGTTCAATGAATGTGGGAATAGGGCATGGTGAATGTATCCCAAGAAAGAGAAGGCAGAGAGAGAGAATGTGCTTGAGTGAGTCTCTAAGCTCCTAGAACATGCCTCCTTATCCCAATAGAGTTCAGCTGGAAAACATACAATTATTAAGAAATGTAAGGAAGGACTTCTGAGTGTATAGTCAGTGCAACTATGGAGTTCTCATTCCCAGGGGGCCAGTTCTGCCCAGAAGCCAAATTGAAGGAACTCTCAACTGTCAAAGCTGGAACAACTTGAGCAACAAAATAAATATTAAGATCATAGATTAGAACACTAAGAATAAAATAAACATTTATGAGTCCATGTTGATTTAAATAAGTAAAAGGAGCAGAGACAAATCATCCTTAAAAAAATTACAAATAATATATGTATATATATATATAATATATATATATATTATATATATTATAATACATTCTCTCTAACCAATCCCCAGGGACAGCTTATTTCACTTCCCCTTGAGTATGGGCTGGATTTAGTAACTCAACTTCAAATAAGAGTATGATAAGAAAAAAATAACAAATTAAAGAGAAATCTGGCAAAAACAAAACAAAACACACAATAACACACTAAACAGTGATACATGTCAATATCACTAACAATAAATAAGAGGAAAAATAGGTGAATGTATATTATAGCCAAGTGTGAGAAAGAGCTTAGTTATACTAATATTGAAAAGCACCCATCAAGTGACTGCTTACAAAGGCAAAGAATATATAAAATTCTCTGTAAGAATAGTAAAAGGAGCATCTCATTCATGACAGAATCCTCACTCAGGGTAGATATTTTATCCTACAGAACTGGTGATAGAATTCTAAGGTGGTACCCTAAAAATCCCTTTTTGTGTTCACATACCTTCTTTTAGGTAGTCACCCAAGAATATATCTAAGTATTGCTGTAAAGGGATTTTGCAAATGTAATAAAGGTCCACAATTAGTTGACATTAAAAGACCAAGGAACTGTAGGCAGCCTCTCGTTGCTGAGAATGGGTCTCTGAACAAGAGCTAACCTCAATTCTATAACTACATGTAAATTAATTCTTCCAATAACCAGTAAGCCTAGAAGACCATGAGTCCCAGATAAGAATTGTATTCCCCCAATACCCAGAGCAGATCCATCTACACCAGGCTTGGACTTCTGACCTACAGAAAAGGTAGAACAATAAATATGTACTGCTTTAGGATAAGCTTCTAGTAATTTTCTAGATAGCCGTAAGAAAGTAATTTTCTCTCTACCTCCTTAGTAAACATAGGGGAACCCATAAATCCTACACGTTTGGGATCATGTTGTGTAATACTCCACTTTATGTAATAATCTCCATAGCTTTTGAATCTTTTCTATTAAAAATGTATAATATCTATCTTAGAGTTTTTTTCAGTTAATTGCATCAAATTGCTGCTGGGAAAATTCTATAAATAGCAAAGAAAAATCATCACAAACTATGAATAAAAGACAAAGAATATTTCTATGACAAAGAATATTTGTCTCATAATAAAAGCCAAAATCATACCAAAACCTGACAGTAGGAAAACAAGACATTGATGGCAAAAATCACCACTTCTATTTAAAATATCTTTTATGTTCCAACAATTCAGTTGTAAAGAAAAACAAACACTGTATCACCATATAAATATTGAAAATGAAAATAAAAAAATGGTGATGGTTTGCTCAAAATAACTTTGATATTTTGAAAACAATTTAGTTACAGAAGAAAATGATCTTATAAATATTGACAATAGGAACACAAATTATATTTTCTACTGAAGAAATGCTTACTTGCCTATAACATCCGAGAAAATTACATGAAAAATTCTTAGAGTTAATAAAATAATTTGTATACATTTGATAAAAAAATCCTTACAGATAAGATAAATTATTTTCTATATATGGGATATTTGACAAGTTAGAAATATAAGGACATAAATCCTATTCATAATAACAATAAAAATATAAAATACTTAAGAAAAAACTTAACATTGCAGGATTATATGTATAAAGTCATAACATTATGCAGACAAAAAACAAGCATAGGAATGAGCACATATTCATAAATTTGTATATTAAAGATTTTGAATTTTATTTAATTATATATATATAATTATATATATATATATACACACACACACACATATATATAATCATGAGGGGTTGTGAGGGGTTTCAGAGCAGGTCACCCAGAATGTGCCACTTGAACATGGGGATTATTTTGACCTAAGACAATCAAAGCCCTACAGACTCAGGAAGAGCTTTTCACCTCCCTCTTAACTGCCTAAGAGAAGTTGGATAGGGGGCTGTTGCAGGCACGCTCTGAAGGCACGCTCATGAGTTGTGTGTTTCCACAAATGTCAGCTTTATTCAATCATAATGCAAAGTTAACATAATTGTAAGGCAGGTTCAAGATTCCAAACTCAATGCCATTTCACTGTGCATCTAGCTTGGCTTCATATACAAGTCAGCCAAAGCAAAGCACAATCCAAAGTTACACCACAAACAAGATGCAGAAAGGGTATTCAGAAGTTAAGGAACCAAACATAAAGTCAGTCCGTGAGTGCTCCGTTGCTATGAGGCCTTGGTCCTGTCCTGGTCAGCTCTTGGTGAGTGCTGCCTATTATGTTCACCCAGTGGAGAATCTCTGTTTATGTCCGGAGATCACTGGGACATAGCCATCAGTGGTAGTTGCCTTTTTGATGTGGTCAGATGTGAAAAGGGTCAGCATCTAGAGACTGATGATTTTCTGCAAAAGTCCTCCTTTTTTAAAGGGTCTCCTGGTTACTGGTTATCAGTTCTTGGTGCTATCGGTTTATGCTGGTTTGGGCAATATCTGGTGGTAGCTGCCACGCCCTTGGCTGCTTGACAGAAGTGATTCCATCTTGTTCTCTACAAGTGCCTGTACTGGGAAGAGAGCTAAGGCCAGAGATAACTTTTTACATCAGAAAAACTTATCTGCATGGCATAGCAAACATTTGCTTACCGAACATTTGTTCTTCCTATCGTCCTGTGAATTGTCTCCCTCTTCTTTAAGTCCCAGACCTCTGACACTTCTCAGCTCAGGACAGCATATAAGTCTCAATTGCTTGACTATTTGAAAACTTCTCAGGCCTTTGGGACTCTGTGGAAAACCAGACTAACACCATCTTGGACAAGTCAGCCATGATGATCTCTCTGTGACACAAAGTCTTCTAAAGCACAGCCTTCTACTTCCCATATTCTTTCTTTTTGTTTAACCACACCCCTCAGGATTCCCTCAGACCATAAGGTCCTTGATCTTCTCTTGTTGATACAACTATGACACACATCTATTCTCAAACATTCTCCCCCTGGGTAATCCCCAAGCCTGTACTTCCAGCCTCAGTGTCTATAAAAGCAGGTCTTACTTACTGGATGTGGGGTTGTGGAGATCTCAACTTGTAGCCAGCCAACACAGGTGTCAATAAATTTTAATAAACCCTTTCCTGTCAAACTGGATTAGTCATCCTTTTTCTTTGGTCTTGTGACTCCTTTGGCCTTTGGAGGTCAATCTGTACATACCTGCCACTTCTCCTACTACAATAGGCCACCATTATTTTGTGTTAATTATATATTTTATTTTACGGGAACATATTTAATTCTGCAGGGTTTTTTTATTATAGTTGACACACAATGTTACATTAGTTTCAGATGTACAACATAGTAATTCAACTCTATGCATTATGCTATGTTCACCACAAATCTATCTACTATCTGTCACCACAACACTATTACAATATCATTGATTATATTCCCTATGCTGTATCTTTCATCCCTATGACTTATTTATTCCGTAACTGGAAGCCTCTATCTTCCACTCCCTTCATTTCCTATTTGTTATTATTTCTCACCTATTTTTCCCCACAGAACACAACTCCATTGTTATATGTGCATTTAATTCATTGCTTCTAATTGCTGAACAATGGTTCATGGTATATTATGTCTTATCTATCCATTCTCTGTCTTATCTATCCATTCTCTGATAATGGAAACCCATATCATCTCCAAATCCCTGCACTGCAAATAATTTTCAATTAATGTACTTTTACATATCCCTGTAAGAACCTACTTAGCCAGAGCAACTCCATTTTGTCCAAGCTGCCATTTTGTTTACTCAGACAACCAGTTCTAGGAAGAATGAGTGGCCAATTCCCACCATCCTGTTGTTTACATCCAAACGAGGGCAAGTCAGATCAGATGGAAACACCCGATCTGTTAACCCCCTTAACCTTCCATCCCAAGAGCAATGGAAAGGCAAAATAACTCTGATAGCTATGTGACTTTAGTAAGCTTGTGATTTTGGGGGGTTGCCCTATAAAAGCTAGCCTGAGAAATTAGGCATGGTTGCTCTCTCTTCAGAGTTGGCCCATATCCGTCAGGGCCCTGACCGGTCAGGGCGAAATAAAGCTTTGCTTGACATTTGCTTTTGTATCATTCTCGTTCCTTTAACCACAGACCCTAACAATCCCCTTTGGAACACTGGACTTTTTTTTTTTTTTTTTTTGTGATATACACCCCCATAACAGTAGTACTATATTATAAATCTTTACATTTAATTTTCCTAAGTATTAGCAGATTGATTTTAAGAATAGCTGTTTCCTACACTCTGGCAATCCAGCAGGACACCAGGGTCTCATTCCCAGTATTGACCAACAATTAAATTTTTTACCTTCTAATTTTTACCTATCTAGTAAATATTAATTATATCATTTCATTTTAATTTACATGTCTGAATATTAATTCTTTTGAATAGGTATTTGATTGGTATTAAGGGTTTCCTTTTATAAATTGCCTATCTTTACCATTTGCCTATTTTCCTCTTGAGTTTTTGTCCTCTTGTTAATTTGCAGAAGTCTTTGTACATTCTAGATATTAATCATGTTTCAGTTTTAAATATTGCAAGTATCTTCTATTTTTTAAAGATTTGTTTATTTATTTATTTATTTGACAGAGAGAAACACAGCTAGAGAGGAAACACAAGCAGAGGGAGTGAGAGAGGGAGAAGCAGGCTTCCCGCCGAGCAGGGACCCTGATATGGGGCTCAATCCCAGGACTCAGGGATCATAACCTGAGTTGAAGGCAGACACTTAACGACTGAGCCACCTAGATGCCCCTGCAAGTATCTTCTTTAATTTGTTATCTTTCAATTAACTTTGTACTATGCCTTATTAATTAAAAATATTTTATTTTATTATAATCTTATTACTATCTTGCATTATGTTTTGCTTTTGAAACTTCATATTTTAAACTTTATTTCAAACTTCATTTTATTGTGGTTAGAACATTTAATATGAAATCTGCTCTTTTAACAAATTATTAAGTGTATAATATAATATTACTATCAACATAATGTTATACAGAAGACCTATAAACTCATTCATCTTGCTTAATTGAAACTTTGTGTCTTTTGGTTAGTAATTTCTTTTTCCTGTATCATCAAATTCTGGCAACCACAATTCCACAATTTGTTTCTATGAACTAATTTATACATCTCATATATGGAATTGGGCAGTATTAATTTTCTGTAATTGGCTTATTTCCCTAAATTTTTATTCAAGGAATCTTCCTCTAGGTCACTAAGATATTCTATATCTGTACACATGCATAGAATGTCCAAATACACCAAATTTCAGTCCAATTAAATAGCCTCATAAGTAGGAAAGACTTAATAGACATTTTTAACATTGTGGAAATGACCACTCTTCAAACCACCTTTTTAACAATTTCGTGCTTAAAAGAATAAAAGTTTTAAGAAAATTGTGTGAAATAAATAAATTAAATAAGTAAATGTTTTTAAAAGATTGTTTATATTTTATATTGCAATATACCAAAAATATTTACATTAAATAAAAATCTTTTTCCAAGACTCTAAGTAGTTTCATGAAGAAGTGATAAATGCTCAAAGCTTAAACTATTATAAACCTTACAGAATTTTAATCTGCTAAAATTTATGTTGGGACTCAATGTCTGTCTTTATAAACATATACCATTACAAACATCTTATATAAAGTTCCTGAAATGTTTCATGTGGTAGCATCTATCTTTTCTCTCTGCCTGCCACCCAGTATCCACCCTATAATTCTTCTGAACAAGAGATTGTAAAACCAGTTTTTGCGCCAATGCTTATGAAAGAACTGGGACAATTTCTGTGGTCAGTTCATGTTTAATTTCTGCTTATTATTGTGAGTAACTAAGTCTAAACAATAGAGCTACTAAACATAGCATGATGAAACCAAAAGATTATTTTATGTAAAAGGAAAAATACTTCTTTACACATAGTCTAGAGTATTTGATTTTCTCTGTATCAGAAGGAGTGGACCTTTTTTAATGCATCCCTCGGCTCTTTTAATAAATGTATTCCTGAGCAACTTTTGGATGAAATAGCTCTTCTTCTGAATTGGATTTTTACTGTTTCAATTTTCTAAAAATTTTCTTCTTTAAGGTAAATGACCATCTAGCAGAACATTAATAACAAAGAATTTCATATGTCACTCTCTTCATTGACTTGCAAATGCAATCATTCATGTTCTTTTTTGAGTGTAGAGCAATACAGTGCATGCATTACAGACTGCAATTCTCATCAAGCGGTTGTGTGAAGAGCTAGTTATTTCTCTAATTCATATATACTCTTAAAGACTACTATTGAAAAATACTGTATTTCAAATGCAAGGTTAATCCTATCTTTCAATCAGAAAAAAATACTCTACCTTCCTAACTGAGGTGTAAGTAATAGAAGTAAAGTCAATCAAAGAGTCAATAACAGAAAAAGAAGAAAATCTAAATCCAAGAGTCAAAGTATGAAGAATCAAATGACTTAAAGCAGATATACATGACTTTAAAACAATGGAGAAAGGAAATAGAACTATTTCTAGTTTTGTTTTGTTTTTTTAAAATGATGTAAACACCTTAGGATTTTATATATTGCTCAGAGGACTACCTCCTTGACAGGATATATAGTAATCTGGGAATGTATCTGTGCATGTGTATCCTAATTTTGTGGCATATTTTTCAACTTCTTTGACCATGACATGTTTTAAAATGAAATAGATCTATTAATAAAAGATTATGGTAAAATTATAGAAAACAACCAAAATTTTTAGAAAACAAATAAATTTGGAGCATTTGACCAAAGCATTCCAATTGTAGACCAGTTAAAACCTCTTTTCACTGCATAACAGAGAATCAGAAAAAGAGGAGATAAAAATGATAAAAAGTTATAAGTCCAGGACAAGTGATTTTATTATTGCTTGTTTTCATAATTTTTTAGATAAAATCCAGTGCTACTCAACCATCAGTTAAGACCATGGCTATCACTAATGAAAATGCCATTCTGGAGAAATAGTTAAAACAATACCATCTCAAAGGTGGCTCCAACTTTTGAGAAAGCTTTTGAGGAAAACAGAAATGAATTGGAGAAATAAGACAAACAACAACAATAACAACAACAACAACAACAACAAAGTCTATCAATATAGATTTACCAGTGGATGCTTTCTTTCATAGACATTGTAGGAAAAATTTCTTAGGTTCAAATTTAGTTTAAATGAGTGATGATAAGGATTATTGAAAAAAAAGAATGAAGATATTTCTGGTTTTTTGCTGGTTTTATGAAATTTAGCTGTCATTTGTGCAGCTACCTCCAAGACTGTCTTAAATTTGAATTTATGAAATGTTGAATTTAAGATTTAGTTGCAGATTTAGCTGAGGGATATTCAAGTTTTCAATTTCAATGACTTTTTATTTTTCTTTTTAAGATTTTATTTATTTATTTGACAGAGAGAGAAAGAGAGAAAGCGCATGCACACACAAGAAGAGGGAAGGGCAAACAGAGAGGGAGAAACAAGACTCCCTGCTGAGCAGAGAGCACTACTATCCTAGGAGTCTGAGATCATGACTTGAGCTGCAGGCAGATGTTTAATGGACTGAGCCACCCAGACCCCCATCAGGGAGTCTTTAGAAAACTCATCCAAAAGAGACAGAGAAACAGTAGTCACATAATTAAATATATATACATAATTAAATATATATATACATAATGAAACTATTATGTAAATATATATATTATATAATAGTTTCATGAATATATATTTTACATAATAGTTTCATGGCTGGAATTTTGCTGTGAAACTTTTTCATCTTGTAATGTGTGCTGGTATTTATGTATCTTCTTTTATGGCTTGTTTCCTGAATCATTAAGTGCTACAATTATGGTTTATTTAGGTGTAGCACAACAGTAAATAATAACATCACTTTTAGTATTTAAAATATTCATTTTAATAAAAAGTCTTTGCACGGTTGAAATTTTTAAATTAGACAGCCAGTGTTCCTGATGCTAAATTTGCTTTATTGAAAGGTTAGGAACATTTAGAAGTGCCAGTAGTTGTTCAAGGCACAAGGTTACCATAAATCTTTTCCAAACTGTGGGTTAGCACTCTGAATAAAGCATATATTCTCAAAGTCCAATACTTACTCTCCTGATGAAATTTATATTTTGGTGAGAGCAGAGCCAGTAAGCTTCTCAATTCTTTTTATTATGTTAAAAGTATAGAAAATGTTAACAAAAGAAAGAATAAACAAAACAACCTTATGTTCAAGGTCTGTGCCTTGTGAGGTTGAGGTGATGCCTGTCATAAAAATAATCTGGCTCCCTGTTCAGGCAAGGCCTCAAGGTTGCAGATTGAGATAGTTGAATTCTAGAATCTGTTTATAGTATTTGCACATACTTGAAGGAATGTGACCCTGGTGGAAATGGCTCACATTAACCAAATTCACAGGAGACTGATATGTTGACCAAATGACAAATCAGTAATGTACAAAGAAAGATGTAAAATGACAAATGATTAATGTATAAAGAGAAATGTAATGGTTAAGGAGGGTATCATATTCATTTCCCTTAATCAGGACAGATACTCCCATGACTAAAATCTTCATGAGAAGCACAAAGAAGTTGTAGTAATAGAGCAATTAGTACTTGTAACCAGAGGTTTCTATATCTGTTGAGTAGGGTTGTCCTAATGGACACGACTACAGACAAAATTACACATCTTTAGTCTTTGAGTTTTATCTTTTTAAAAATATTCTGTTTATTATTCCCTTTCTGTTTATACAGCCTTATTTTAGAAAGGACATATTATAATAAATTGAGAGGAGTCAAATTTATTTAATTAAAATCTTACATAGAATCTCAATGTAGGGACTGCTGGGTGACTCAGTTGGTTAAGTATCTGCCTTTGGCTCAGATCATGATCCCAGAGTCCTTGGATTGTGTCCCATATTGGGCTCTTTGCTCAGTGAGAAGCCTGCTTCTCCCTCTATCCCTCCTCTACTTGTTCTCTCTCTCCCTCTTTGACAAATAAACAAATAAAAACTTTTTTTTTTTAAGATTTTTTTATTTGACAGAGAGAAACACAGCCAGAGAGGGAACACACAAACAGGGAACTGAGAGAGGGAGAAGCAGGCTTCCCGCCGAGCAGGGAGCCCGATGCGGGACTCGATCCCGGGTCTCTGGGATCATGGCCTGAGCCAAAGGCAGTCGCTTAACCAACTGAGCCACCCAGGCGCCCCAAATAAAAACTTTTTAAAAAAGAATTAAAAAACAAAGAATCTCAATGTATTGAGTGGCTGATCAAAGCAACACAATAAAATGGTTGAAGTGCACTCAAAGTCCACTTTTTCTCTACCTCACAAGCTCTCCCACCCCACCTCTACATCCTTTAGCCTCTAGAGAACTCTGGGATTTTGTAAACCAAAATTGGAAACTTCTGGATTAAAGAGAAGCAGTATCTTCTAGAAGTCAGTGATAGAATCTTATTTAGTCAGAGTTTAATGCCAGTGTTTCTTTGTTTATAAAATAACAACATATTCCTATACCACTTGGATGAGCTGGCTTACATTTTAGTAAAATAATTCTAAAATCTCAGTGATACATAATCAAAAAAACTGGTTTCTCAGTCATATTCATGTTCGTCACAATTTCCCTCATTATTTTTGTCCTTCCTCAGGACTCATTCATTCTCTGGACTTCAGTAGAAACTTTGAAGGGAGAAATAGAGCATATGGGTGAACATGCAGGTTCTAGGAACTTCCACCCAGAAGGAACATAAGCTTTTTTTTTTTTTTTTTTAAGATTTTATTTGATGGAGAGAACACAAATAGGCAAAGCAGTAGACAGAGAAGGAGAAGCAGGCTCGCTGCTGAGCAGAGCCTGACTCAGGGCTTAATACCAAGACCCTGGGATCATGACTTTAGCCAAAGGCAGATGTTCAACTGACTGAGCCACCCAGGCATCCCTAGAAGGAATATAACATAATTCTGCTCACATAGTTGTGACCGCAGACACAAGATCAAGGGAGATTTCAAGTGTTATGGCTAGTGTAACATTGTTGCAGGGAATAGTACACTACCTAATACTAACCTTTATCACAACCTGAGTGGTGGTCATGGGAACTACATTAACTACCATTTTCCAGTACAGTTTCCATAAACGTGACATTTACTATGTTAATTCTCAACTTGATGTTGGATGTAGAGAATGGGGGTTATGATCATTTTGGGACAGTTTCCAGCAGTGCAGTTTTATCTCTCTTTTTGTGATGGTCCAACAAAACAGGAGTGGAATGAACACAGCCCACCCAGCAGTATTAGAAGGAAGACATGGCCATGTTTCTGAAAGATTTCATTATTTTACTGAGTTTCATTTTCTTGTTTTCCTTAAATATTAAATACGTCTATTATTTCACTAGTCTTGAGAAGTTCACCTCACAATTTAGCCAGAAGAACATCTTAGGGATGGAAATTTGCACTCAACAAAGACCGGGGCAAATTGTCAAACATGGAATCTAAACATCTGATGATGGATACTTCACTCTTTCATAATCAGTCATCATTAGTAGGGAGAATTGACTACTGGAAATAGAGACCAACTGGTAGACATGTCAGTGTTCATATAGTCCTAAGACCAAACATTGTGGGGAAAAGCAAACACACACACACACACGCACATGCACACGTGCATGCATGTGCACATGAACAACATGGAATTATCTATTTTGCTATATTCTTTAATAGAAAAGAAGAAAGAAAGAAAGAAAGAAAGAAAGAAAGAAAGAAAGAAAGAAAGAAAGAAAGAAAGAAAGAAAGAAGGGAAGGGAGGGAGGGAGGGAGGGAGGAGGGAGGGAGGAGGGAGGGAGGAAGGAAGGGGACACATAAGTGGCTCTGTCAGTTAAACGTCTGACTCTTAATTTCAGCTTGGTGATGATCTTAGGGTCCTGAGATGGAGTCTTGAGTCAGTCCTGAGATGAATTCTGGAGTCAGTCTCCACACTCAGCAGGGAATCTGCTTGAGATTCCCTCTCTCTCCTTCTCCCTCTGCTCCTCCCTTCTGTATTCTTTCTCTCTCAAGTAAATAAATAAATATTTTAAAAAATTAGTTTTCACCTGGATTAGTATTATCAAAATATGATCCAAAGAGGCATTTAACTATCCTTCTTATGACCTATACTAGGCCAAGGGAGGCTAGGGGCAAGAGAAACTCATCCCAGGTAATAGGGCACTTACCCTACTTTAGATGCAAGAGCCACACATGTTTTTATCTACATACTTCTATTTATAATTTTTAGGTTTTTATTTGAAGAAAGACACCATGGCTAAAAACAACAAATCAAAGATAACTTAAAAAAGAATAAGTGAATGTCATTAACCTATATGATATGATGAATCTTAAGAGAGATTTGATAGCATGATGAATAAGACTATTCTCTGAAGCTAGACTGCTTGTGTTTATAAAAACATGTCTGATATATGGTAGATTCTTTTGCTTGGTTAGCTATTAATTTATCCAGAGAAATGGTAAACAAAGTTTATTTTCAAGTTTGTATATACCAAAATAAAGAACATGTAAGAATGCTGTTTACTAAAATGTAAATTAGGTATTAGAGGAAATTTTGAAAAATAATTAATTTTCAAATTAAGAGAGGGCTTCAAACTTAAACTAAAAAAATAGCAAGGTAATGTAAAGTGTTAATTGACATTACCAAATAGAAGTAATTTTCATGTAACAAAGAAGGAAAGTAGAAAGAGTTTTAAGAGGCTAATGTTTCAACAGCTCCTGATTCAGGACTCTGAATATGTGCTTTGTTTTGGGTAATTTTATACTTTTGTTTGTGTTTTGCACTATCAAAAAGTTTGTAGTAATTATGCTATTAGAGATAAATTATATTTTTTAATTCTTGTTTTATATTCTGTGACCAACTCAGAGCTTCTTATTAAAGAAAAATAGTTTGGAATTGATTCTACTTCTTCAGAAATAGAATGTCTAAAATTTATTTTTGTCCTGTAAATTCAAGATAAGTTCTAGTTCAAAGCCGGAAGATTTAATAGCAACTTCTACAACTTTCACAGTTTAAAAAAATTATAAGATAACATTTTAAAATACATTCCAGTATAATCTATAAATATTCAATATATTTGAGAGGAATGACAAAAACATCCTGGACTTGAGAAAATACCCCTAGATTTCTAGTTTCTGTTTAGTATTTAGTATACACTAAAAAGAGCATCACTACTACCAATCACCAAGAAAAAAACATAATCTGTAAAAGCCATACTTTTCTAGAGCTTGTTCAAAAGCTATTGTCACTCAGCCTGATAGACACACTACAAGAACCCTAGCAAACACCACACTTCATGGTGAAATGCTGAATGTTTTCTCCTGATACCAATTAGCAGTCAAGGATATTCACTACTATCACTCTTCTTCAGTATTTTTACTGAAGTTTTAATCAGTGGGATAAGGCAAGAGATCAAGGATCTCTGAAAAATATCCAACTCTATGCATTCATCTTGGATTGGAACTCTAAGGGAAGGTGGAAAATAAACATTACAGAAAGGTCTAAAGAATTCCAGAGTGGAAGGAATAGTTGTTTGCCTTTCTACACTGAAGCCATAGAAACTACCCATTTTGAAAGAATCTTGAAAGAAAATTCCACATGAGGAGTACAGCCATAAATGGATAAGAACTGTATCTAGACATGTGTATCTGTGGGCAGTCTCAGATGTCCAGCAAAAGCATTAAGTGTTAAGGAATCAAACAAGGTGAGGTACAGCAGAGTTCATGTGGAGGAAAGAGGCACATGTGGTTATCAATATTGCTGGACTCTTGAGTATTCCAATTCTCCCTTTAAGTTTAGAATAAGATTGTAATTCCTCTCTACTTATACTCAGATGGGGCCATGAGACTATTTCTGGCCAATGAGTTGTGAGTAAAAAGGATATTTTGATGTGTAGAATGACTGCTTAGTTGCCAGTGTGAGGTTCTCCAAAATACTTGTTTTCCCTCTCCCATGGCTAACAGCAACATTCCAGACAGTGACTTCTCTGTTATCCTGAGTACCAGAGAAAGGAAAATGATAATGTTAGGAAGAATTCCAGGGTCATCCTTGATGTATGAGTTGTATAAGTATATATAAATATATATTACAAATATATTTAAATAGTATAAGCAGAAATGAAACAATTGAGATTTGAGGTTGTCTGTTACTCCAAGTATCCTGGGTAATCTTGACCCAGATAGCAAAAAAGGCATTAATTTCAGGGCAACATGTACCCCTAAACATATAATTCATACCTATGATGTAATAATAAAGAAATCATGGCCAAACTTTGAATTTAAATGAGAGGAGACTACATTGTTTTGAAAGATATCACTAAAGTTGTTAGGCTTTAGAAATCGATGATGAGTATCTATTAATTAAAAAATAATGAATTAAAAATACCAATTTTGGCGGCGCCTGGGTGGCTCAGTTGGTTAAGCGACTGCCTTCAGCTCAGGTCATGATCCCGGAGACCCAGGATCGAGCCCCACATCGGGCTCCCTGCTCAGCAGGAAGCCTGCTTCTACCTCTCTCACTCCCCCTGCTTGTGTTCCCTCTCTGGCTGTGTTTCTCTCTGTCAAATAAATAAAATCTTTAAAAAAAAATACCAATTTTGTAATATCAGAGATGACAACGAGTACATATACATCCTTAGGTCTTACAAAAAAGCTGGTTTTGGACAATTCTGAGACTAATCTGTTGTGTTGTTCTTATCAGTCTATGATTCTTATTGTGATTCTCATACCATAGTATCTGAAATCATGTTTACCAGAACCTAGCATTCTTGATAATGAGATTTTTTTTTTAATATTTATTTATTCGGGAGCGCCTGGGTGGCTCAGTTGGTTAGGCGACTGCCTTCGGCTCAGGTCATGATCCCGGAGACCCAGGATCGAGTCCCACATTGGGCTCCCTGCTCAGCGGGAAGCCTGCTTCTCCCTCTCTCACTCCCCCTGCTTGTGTTCCCTCTCTGGCTGTGCTTCTCTCTGTCAAATAAATAAACAAAATCTTAAAAAATATATATATATTTATTTATTTATTCATTTTAGAGAAAGAGAGAGCGAGGGGTGGGGAGAAGGGCAGAGGGAGAGAATCCCAAGTCAACTCCATGCTGAGTGCAGAGCCCATTGTGGGGCTCAATCTCATAACCCTGAGATCATGACCTGAGTGGAAACCAGGAATCAGATGCTTAACCAACTATTTCAACCCAAGCACCCTTATAGTGACATTTGAAATGTTTTACCTTTCCATTTTTGTCTATCATATGTATTTATTTTTACCTTCAAAATAAGCATTCATCATTAATATAAAAATTCTACCATTATAATTTTAAAATGCCACTCATAATCCAATATGAAGAGTGTTTTTCTCTAAAAGAAGGTTGAATGTCCTTATCCAAAACCTATAATCAGAAAGGTCAAGCAAAATTAGTAATTGCATTTGTATTTACAAGATGTTAAACAATTACCCACAAGTAAGCTAATTTTAGCATCTTTGTACTATGTTGAGATTAAAGCCTTTCTTAAATGCATCGTGTGGATCCTTGTTTGTTAGCTGATTGTGCAATTGAACACTTTAATCACTTCCTATTCGTTATTGAAGGAAGACTTGGAAATGAGCTTTTGAGAAATCTAAATTTAGTTTAAAGACACAAAGTTTTACCTGTAACATTAGAATTTTTTTTTTATTAAATCATCATACCCCTCTGCACCAAAAACAAGGAGTCTATCTTAATGGATTGAATAAGACCAAATTAAAACTAACATCTTCAAAGTTGCTAAGAAACTAGATCTTAATTGTTCTTGCCACAAAAAAGATGTGATAATTGCATGAGGTGTTAGCTAATCAGGCTATGGTGGTCATCACATTGCAAGATATAAATGCATTAAATCAACAAGGTGCACACCTTAAATTTGCATAACACTATATATCGATTATATCTCAGAAAAACACAGGAAAGGCAACACGCACATACATACATACACACACAGTTCATCTACAACACTGTTTAGCTATTGCTTCTGTATAGTTCCAAAACATTGCCATCATGCCAAAATAGAGCCTCATACCCATTAAGGAGTTCTCTATTTACCCTACCCGCTAGTGCCTGACACAACCCATCTGCTTTTAGTCTCTGTGTATTTACCTATTCTGGATGTTTCATATAAATGGTATCTTAAAACATGTGACTTTTTCTGTCTTGCCTCTTTGACTTAACATAATGTTTTCTAAGCTCATCCATGTTTTAGCATGAAGCAGTATTTATCCCTTTTATGTCTAAATAACATTCCATTCTATGTCCATCCATTCATTGACATGGGGGTTGTTTCCACTTTGACATTTTGGCTTGTGGATAGTGCTGCTGTGAACATTAGTGAGCAAGCATTTCTTTGAGCCCTTGTTTTCAGTGCTTTGGGTTTATTGCTAGGAGTAGATTTGCTGGAATCATATGGTAATTCTATGTTGAACTTTTTGAGGAATCACAAAACCATTTTTGATAGCAACAGAATCATTTTTCATTCCCACCAGCAGTGCACAGGGATTCCTATTTTCCTGCATACTTGCCAAGACCTGTTATTTTCCATTCTTT